>JAAALK010000285.1:39735802-39886055 GCA_019279435.1 Zizania palustris | reverse complement strand
CCGAGGGTCCCCCTTTGGAGATGGGCAGGACCACTCGCTTGCCGTGATCTTGGGGATCTTCCTGCTTCGATGGTGGCATAATATTGGCCACCGGAGCTGTATGGGTGCTTCGGGGACGCCAGCTCGGGCCACGGTTTGCACAGGCCCCGAACATGCCACTGGAGGGTCTCGATCCGAAGTACCTCGCCCTCTACTTCGTCCAAGGTATTCACCCCGAAGGGTTAATACAGACTTACAATCCTTCGTGTCATGGCTTCTATTCTCGCCATGTACACAACAGAAAAAGCTCTAGCGCCTGCCAGCTATTTTTCTTGGGGCTTCGAAGCTCCAGCCTTGAAACCTTGCGGCTGCTGGAAGTTGCAGGTGCCTTCAGGACAGAGGGCGCGATGTTCAACACCTCCGAGTGGAAGTGCTTCTTTCCCCACCTATGATCGTTGAAACGATTGTCATTGGGGCTTGCGGAGAGGTTGTGACTTCGGGCTCCGTCTTCACTTCTCGAAGGGTTGGTGCAAGTGCTGCAGTTATTCGGAGACAGCCTTCCTCTGACTTGGCATACTGTTCGAAGTATGCCATCAGCTGTGTCACGGATGACACTGGTTTCCGATGAAGCTTGCTGAGGAGATTTGGGTTCAACACCCCTTCACGTGCGGCATCGACTACAGAAGAGGTAGACAAGCCTTTGATCTGAGACTTGGTGTGGGCGAAGCATGTGAAATATTCCCGCAGCGTCTCCCCCACTTGCTGCTTCACCTGAAATAGACTCCCAGTCGACATCGGAGCCACAAATGTACCTTCGAAGTTGCTTACAAACTTCCTCTTCAGCTGCTCCCAAGACTTGATCGATCCTAGCTTTAGAGACCAGAACCATCAGAGAGCTACACCTTCGAGAGCGAGGGGGAAGCACTTCGCCATAGTGTTACGCACCCCTCCACTGGCTTCTATCGCCAAAGCATACGAACGAGCGAATTCTCCGAGGTCAGACCAACCGGAATACTTGTGCAACTTCGAAGCTTTAAACTTGGGATCGAGGGCACATTTGCAGGTATGGATGCAACAACGACTTGTCATTGAAGGATGCATTCTCAGTCTCCTCTAGGACTTGGACAGCTTCGGGAAGGTCGCCAGCACCACCGTCTTGAGGCCCTTCGGGAGCATAAGTGGAAGCTTGAGAGCGGAGTCGATCGGCGGCATCTTGACTCCACCTTGCCACTTCCTCCTGAAGTCGCGCTACATGGGTAGCCTCGTCCTCAGGAAGGTCTTCGTCTCCTTCAGAGGGGAGCTCTGGGTCTCGGGAACTGGCGTAGTCGGTTTGGAGCACCGTGGGAGCGGCTCGGGGGCCTCTAGGTGCTCGACGTCCGGCGGCCCCTTCAGGAGTTACCGGGATAACTGAAGGTCCTGCTACGTTGGTTCGAGGGGACCTTCAGGGAGGATCTGAGGCTAGGCTCCGCTTGGGAGGCATAGCTAATGAAGATGAGTTCTGAAGACCGTGGACTTCGATTGGTTTGGGGAGGAGAGGAAAGGACTTCGAGCTACACTAGGAAGCCCCTTACCAAAGGGTGCGCGGAATCTTGACACTCCGAAGCTCCCTCCGCAAGTGCTCTTCGAAGCACAGTCAGTAGTAGAGAACTAGCTTTTAGAACTAGGATCCCCACGGACGGTGCCAACTGTTGGTGTAAAAGATTACGCTAACAGGTTCTCAAAAGTTAAGAACTAACAAACAAAGAGTTTGTGTTGAGAACTATCTCGAGCCTCCGAATAGGATAATAGCTCAAGTAGTCTGAAATTGTGTATCGAATAGCTGAGTATTCCATGCCTATTACAGGGTAAGAAGGAGGGTATTTATAGGCAAAAAGTCTAAGGAAAAGACCTATGAACCCCTCAATTACAACCGACATAGTGGAAACTATTTGGTACCCCGAATAGGGCTAAAATAGTAAATCTATCCGGAGAAGATAGATAAGGCAGACGTCTTATCATTCTGGCTGTTATCCACTTTAGCTTCGGGGCCTTCGGAGAATGCCTTCGAATCATAAGTCGAAGCACCGTTCGGCTTAGAAACTTCACCACCTTCAGAGATGAGCGCAAGCTTTGATGCTGATAAGTTATCTTTGATTGGCAATCTCTAAAGTCCTGAGGATGAAGTATTTTCCCCCAATAGGCAGTCAGACCTAGAGTGGATCCACGGACCTAGTGGTTAAGGAAGGCGATGTGTTCTTCGGTGTGAATGGGGCCAGTCTTCTTGTTGTGCTTCATGATATACTTGCCCCAGCCAGCATTGGATTTTACACCAAGATGATGATTCGCCTTGGGGTGGAAAGAGGGAGGATTGCAAGGAGAAGTGATTTCAAGGGTGGTCAAAGCAAGTACGTCTAGCAAGGAAGGGGTCAATGGATCATTACCAAAAATAAAAGCATTAAAGGTATTGGACCAAAATTAGCAAGCCGTGGCAAGGAGCGACTCGTTCTTGTAGGGCTCAGCAAGGAAAGGTTGATACCAATTTCCTCCCAGAACAAACGCTTGTTGGTCGATACCCTAAGGTACCAACCATGCTGGCAAAATTCAGCACTTGGACCTGGGTTGCATCGTTCCGATCTCCGTCGAAGAGGTGACTCCCACCACCCCCTAGTGATCGTATCGACTAGGTCATTGTCCTCACGGCAGCATCAATTTTATCTCTTGAGGCATCGGTAGAAACAGTATGGTCCCTAGTTTATCTCAGTGTATTATCTAGGTCTAAGGATGCATTAGTTTAATCTCTTAGATTGATGTGATTTAGGTGTGGTAGTTTGAGGCTTCATCGGTTGAGTTCGACATCTCTTTCTATTGTACCTTTATTCATGTTGTATATCGTTCATCTAATTAAAGTGTGCCCAATTCTTTGAAGTATTATTAAGTTCATCGTGACTAGCTACTTACTTGGTTAGGTCCAATCTTGTTATTGTGAGGACTTTGATAATACAGACATGTTATCTACCATGCTTTATTTATTTCTATAGAAGTACAAGCCGATAGGCTATCTTCAATTCAGATTCAGATTCTATCTGCTATCGGGGATGCTCATCAGCCTATACGCATAAATTACCTATCTTATCGACTGGTGGCGCATTCATCCTGATCGCTCTGCCTTGGTCATCGGCCTTGTGACTGATCGACGTTATTCATTCATGATTATTATATCCTTACCACAATAATCGGCTTGGCAGCTGATAGGCTTTGCTACTAATGATATTTCCTCTATTTCCTTATCAATTGCAGGGTCAAACTGATTGGCACGCCTTGACCTTTTTTCTAAGATTGTAGGACTTGCATTGGAGTTAAGCAGATCTCTCAAGCCACACATGTGTCAAAGTGTGACCAAAAAAGACACCAACACACTTTTTGGCACGCCTAGTGGGACCTTTTTAGTAACTCGGCCATGGCGGGCAAGATCAATGATGACAACATCATTCTAGTCACTCTAGACATGCTGAATGAAGAACAAAGGGCAGAGGTGCAGAGGCATGTTGACGATTTCAAAAAGTTGTGCCTAGAAGCCTACGGAATGACTCGGTCTTATCCTAGCCAGAGGGACCCACTTCCGAGGTCAACCCTGGCCATAGGAACTAGCCAGCTAATAGAGAGCCCTCCGGCCAGTCTCCAAGAAATTATTGATCAGGAAATTTATCACGCACTGATAAATCAATCCACGACATTGGTCAACACCCTCCATAGGTTGATCAAAAATATTGTTGATGGAACTGTAGCCCATGAGACACTACAAGGTCCAACATATTTCCCTAATAGCCCGACAAGACTACTGTAGAATACACAGCATACTCGACTGGTGCCATAGCCGTAAGGGCCGATGAGGCCAGAGCAGTCGAGCACCTCGTTTGGACATGAGGGAAACAAGACAACCTAGCCGCTTGCGCCCACATAGGGTTCACTATAGAGCATGCCATATGGCCTTGAAAGAGGTGTGTTGGCACCACTTCCGGCATCTGACGCAAGGATGCCAAGACAAGAGATGCCTCAGGTGACGTACAGCGTCGCAAGGAACATGCTGCTAGACCTCGTACCACCAAGGAGGGCACCTAACAGTATTATTCCAAGGTATCATCGGACTACGTACTATGCGGGACCACCTTACAGCGATGAAGGGCAATATAGACATAATGTTGTTCTGCCAGACCAGTATCAATAGGCCCTGATACCTGATTGACACCTATTGGCGTAAAAGATTACGCTAACAGGTTCTCTGAGATCAAGAACAGACAAACAATGAGTTCGTGTTTAAGAACTACTTCAAGCCTCCAAATTGGATAATAGCTTAAGTAGTCCGATTATGTGTATTAGAATAGCTGAGTTTTTGATCCCCGTTACAGGGTGAAGAGGGGGGTATTTATAGGCAAAAATGTCTAAGGAAAAGAACTATTTACCCCTTGATTACAACCGACATAGTGGAAACTATTCGGTACACTGAGTAGGGTTAAAATGGTAAAAACTATCCGAGGCAAATGGATAAGCGAAACGTCTTATCAATCCTGTCGCTCTGCTTCGGAGCCTCATATCCTGCGGAGGGCTTCTTCAGACTTCAGACCGAGGCACCCTTCGGCTTAACGCCTTCACCTTCGAGTATGAGCCCATCAGCTCTGAAGCTTAGTGAGTCTCTTTGAGCTGTTAATCTCTAAGTCCTAAAAGTGAAGCATTTTCCCCCAACAGCAGCCCCTCGAATACGCCTCTTCGAATTTAACCTGTACAGAAGGGAGGCAGTATACGCAAGGAATATTTTCATGTTCTGAGACTTAGAGAAAATTTGAACACATTACAGTCTTTCGGAGGATCTCAGGTCCAAAGCATTCGGACCTTGACTCAGAATTCTTCAACCGCTTGTGTGAATACTCTGTGGGAAAGAGAACCGTTACGAAGCCCAAACGTCGTGAGGAACCGTTTGATTATAACCGTTATTGCGCAAGTAGCCATTACGCTCTGTAAAAGGTAACTGTCGAAATTTACGGCAGTCTCTCGCCATTCCACTTTCTGGACCCACCTGCCAGCGAAGGAAGTCGAACCTGCAGTGTCAATGCGATCAAAGCATAGCAACCAACGGACGGTTATAAAAAGGGGGTTAGAAGTTACCCAAGACTTTTTACCGTACCAAACATCTGCGATTCACTTTCTTCAACCTTCAATTCTGACAACCTTTCAACCCACCGAGCCATGGCGAGGACCAGCCACACTGTTCCGGCAGCAGCGGGCACTCTGGCGCAAAGGCAAGCTTGGGCTGCCTCGGCCGTGGCAGCAATGGCGGGAGCTCCGGGCGACGCCTGGCCCAAGAACCCCCGGGAGCTCCGCCCTCTATCCAAGAAGAAAATTCCTCAAAGCTTGCTCATCGTCCAGTCCACGAGCACCGCCGAGTCCATTGAAGAGGTCGTGGAAGGGAAGGTGGGGACAGGACTGAGGACTCGAGTCCCCGGGTCCGAATCAACCCCGAGGCCACGGAGCAGAGAGGTCATGGTTTTCGAGGCCTTCTTCGAGGCGGGCTTGGGACTTCCGACCATCGACTTCCTAGCGGAGGTATTGGATATGTTCCACATCACCTTACCTCAACTATCTCCCAATGCCATCGCCCATCTGGCTGTCTTCGAATGGACTCTCCAGGCCGAAGGGTGCGAGGGACGATTGGAGGTCTTCGCCACCACCCACAAAGCCATCTGCCAGCCAAAGCCGCAAGACGGGCCCGGGGACACCAAGGTGATAACAGCCTTCGGCAGCGTCAACTTCCAGTTGCGGAGGGAGCACACCCAACACTTTCCCGCGAAGGCCATCAACGATCGATGGTACACCAACTGGATCCTTCGGTGGTTCTACACCAAAGTCGGAGAGGACTCTCCCCTCGCTGGGCCTCATCAGGAGATCTGGTTCCGGAAGGAGGCGGAGAATGCTCCGAACCCTAGCCTGCTCTCAACGCAGCTAGGGCTACTGACCTCTTTGGCTCGCCGCATGAGCATGTGTGACCTCGCCGAAGAGTTCATTGCTCTTCGGATTCCATCTCTCGGGGCCAACTGGCCGATAGTGTTTCAACAGGCTTGGGATGGTGAGCTCCAAACTTTAGGTAAGACTTCGACTTCTACAGTAATATGTTAGATGATGAAAATAACAGACTTATAATATGTTACCCTTTTTTCAGCGGCTCCACTGGCGTTAGCTCCGGAGGAGATAGCTCGGGCCACCGAACTGGTCCTCGGAGCTCCTACGGTGGCTAAAAGACAGAAGAGGCTAGAGCTGGTGGGGAGCTGGGAGCGCTCCAAAAGAGTGTGGGGAGCTCTCGAGATGGTGCCCCCTCCTCTGCCAGATATTGACCTCGACCGGAGCGGCACCTCGGAAACGGAAGGCCGTCGCCGAGCCTCCGAAGAATGTTAACAAGACCCCGCCTAAGAAGAAGAAGGTGGCGAAGATCCCTCCGCAACTGGCTCCGGCTTCGTCTACTTCGTCCTTGGACGTTCGGAGCTCGGCTTCGGAGGATTCCGGGGACGAGGACTCCAGCGCCCAACTAGCGAAGACCTTAGAGAACTATCTCTTGGAGGGCGACGAAGATGCGGCAGGGGTCCCAGCCGAAACTTTTGCTCGGGAGGTTGCCGAGGTAGACTCGGCACGCACACATGTGCCCGCTGTCGTGAGCTTGGAGCCGAACCCTATCGCCCCCAACTCGCCCGTAGCTGGGGTGATCGCGGCGGAGGTCGAGGTTCCAGCGGAAACCACACCGGAGAGGACTTCGGGAGACGGCATCGACGAGATCCTCCGGATGTACGAAGTTCCGGAGGACCCGATGATTTTGCCTCACAGTGCCTCCGAAGGTATACTTCGAATCTCTTGCCTTGGTCGATTTCTGCAACAACTTTTACTTGTAAGTGTTCACCAAATACCTTGGTACCGTAGGTACATCGAAAGGCGATGAAGCTCCGGCTGCACGCGAAGTCCCAGCTTCTTCGGAGGTTGTGGTTCCGATGGACACCTCGACTCTACTAGATGCCCTGGCCCCGGTGGTGGGAGCTCGGTGACCGAGGTCGCCCCTGCTGATGCGGCTCCAGCGAAGGGGTAGCCGCCGAAGGAAGAGCCACCTCCACCGTAGTCGAGCCGCCTGCCTTCGTGTTGGGGAGGGGCAAAAGCATGTCCAGCCTCGGGCTCCCCCCCGGCCCAATGACGAACTCGGCTAGCAACTCGGAGGAGGAGGCCATGGCAGATGATCGCCAAGCTTCGTCTTGGCTTCCTCTACTAGCTCCATTTTTGGAACACCGGACAGGCCTCCGGGCGCTCCTGGAGCCTTTGGCGGAGAAAAGCCAGGACATTGCCAACTCTGACTTGGTCTCTGCTCTGAGCGAAGCCAGGGCCCCGGTGCTCAACATGGCCCTAGAAAGGGCTGCCCTTCAGGTATAAAGAGTACTACAAATATTTTTAATTAATAAATGTAAACACCTGGTTCTTACTTGTTCTTTTTGCAGCAATTCGTCCTTGCTAGAGCGGCAGTGACTTCCAATGAAGTTGAAACCAATCGACTAAAAAGGAAGGTTACCACCCTCCAAACCGCGCTCAAGGGCTCCGAAGAAAGAGCGCTTCGGTTGGAGGAAGAAGTCCTCGAGGAACGGAGGGCTAGGACCGAGGCTGACGAAGCCCTCCGACTAGCAAGGCAATACAGCTACGCACTCCAGACTTCAGCCCAAGAAGCTGAAGACGAGTGCTTAGTGCTCCGGGCGGAGGTTGAAAAGCTCTGGCAAGCGGCGGCCACTTCGAGCACCCAGTTGGTAGAGCTCCAAGGGTCTCCCAATCAAGCGATGGCCTAGAAGAGCTCCTTGCTGCTCCAAGTGGCCGAAGTGTCTGCTACTGCTGTGGAGCTAGAGACGGTAGAGAAAAAGAATGCCAGTGCAGCGGAATGTACCTTGGATGCCCTTCAGGGTACCTTGGAATATTTTGGAACTATGTGCCCTTCGTCTTTTGCGGCGGCCAACGAACCCCTCGACCAGAAACTGAAGAGGATTCAGGTGGCGGTGTTGCTGATGATGAACTCTGGTGTCCAGTACGGAGAGATCTCCGGTTAGTGTGCCGGAATTGGAGTTCTCCGCCACCTCGAAGCCCATCAGATTCCCCTCGCTCCAATCGGGGGTTCGACCCCCGGAAGCTTTGCCTCCGAGGACCTGCTGCACCCATCTTCGGACATAGCCTTGGCCTAGGAAGTTTTCCGGTCAACCTGGAAGACAGACCACAAGGCTGCGACTAAAGCTTGGATCGATGAGGCCCGCCGGCAGAAGCAAGCACAAACAAGGCCACCCCTTCCAGCCTCGCCAGCCCTGCACCTCCTGCTCCGCCAACCGACCTGCAGGTCTAGCTCATAGGGCAATTATGTATAAGAAATCTTGTAAAGCCCCTTGCATTAATGAAAAGTTTATAAACAAAGAGCTTGTTTGGGTGTTTTGTTCTTTTAGGTTTTGTCATGCCCTTCGGAACCTGACTTCAAAATACTAGATTTTACCGAAGGGCTCCGGAAAGAGTGGGCAAGCCTCGAGAGCTTAAGGCCCTACCGCCGCTCTCGCTTCTCCGTTCCTCGTGGAGATAGAGGGGAGATCACCCTCGAGGTTTTTCAAGAAGTCTTAGATTATATCAAGGAAGAGGAAAAAGAGAAGGCATCTTCGTCCTCCGAACACATGGATTGGTCTGATTCGGAGTACCAAGCCGAAGACCTTGTGGAGGCTAACTCCGATAGACTTCTGACTTGGGACGAGCTTCAAGAGGAGCAGAAGAAACTGCGAGCCTCGAAGAAGAAGAGAAGCACTCAAACAAAAAGGACAATCTCGGTGGCTTCGAGCTCCGAAGGACAGAGTAGCCGGAGAGGTAGCTCTAGAGCCCGATAGGGTCTCTGTTTTTTCTTAGGCTTGGACCAAAATTTCACTTGATGTAAAAGTATGATGAATTAATGTGAATTGCATCGGAAGTATCTTGTTTGTTCTTGACCCTCCTACCCCTCCTTGTGGGTAGGGGACCTTCTGCACTGCAAAATGGTTCGCCGGACACAATGACGCGCAGAACAAACCGATGCTTCGCACCACACTTAATATCCGTATTTTACCTTTTCATAGGGTTCTTCGAACATAGTTTCATATTATGATTTCCTAAGTTTCGAAGTTGGATCTACCTCTATAGGGTTTTATACTTGTCGCTTAGGACTTTAAAAGTGTCTCATTGGCTGGAGCCTTGAAACCTTATTACTTGGTCACCTTCGACTCTTTTACAGATGCTTCGAACCCATAGGCCGGAAATTTGTTTATCTTTAAAGTCCTTGGACTCTTCTACGGATCCTAATAAGCCTAGGCCTAGAATCCATAGGGTGGCCACCTTCGGCTCTTTTACAGATACTTTGAACCCATAGACCGGAAATTCGCTCTTTTAAAGTCCTTAGACTCTTCTATGGATCCTAACAAGCCGGAGCCTGGAATCCGTAGGCTGGCCACCTTCGGCTCTTTTACAGATACTTCGAACCCGTAGGCCGAAAATCTGTTCTTTTTAAAGTCCTTAGACTCTTCTACGGATCCTAACAAGCCGGAGCCTGGAATCCGTAGGCTGGCCACCTTCAGCTCTTTTACAGATACTTCGAACCCGTAGGCAGGAAATTTGTTCTTTTAAAGTCCTTAGACTCTTTTATGGATCCTAACAAGCTAGAGCATGGAATCCATAGGCTGGCCACCTTCGGCTCTTTTACAGATACTTCGAACCCGTAGGCCGGAAATCTGTTCTTTTTAAAGTCCTTAGACTCTTCTACGGATCGTAACAAGCTAGAGCCTGGAATCAGTAGGCTGGCCACCTTTGGCTCTTTTACAGATACTTCGAACCCGTAGGCCAGAAATCTGTTCTTTTTAAAGTCCTTAGACTCTTCTACGGATCCTAACAAGCTGGAGCCTGGAATCCGTAGGCTGGCAGCGAAGCCCCTGAACCCATGGTTCGCAGGCTATTGCCCGGGTCTTGGGAAAGATGCTTGACTCCGCAAGCATCTCCGTCCTCCCGATGCGTCCATCAGGAGTAGGGATATTCGAAGAGCAAACAAAATTCGACCCTCCACTTTATTTAGAAAAGGTATTCTTTACAAGTGATTACAAGGAGCCCCTAAGCGTAATAACGCTTAAGGTGCTCCGCATGCCATGCATGTTTCAATTCTTCCCCTTCTAAATTAGCTAATTTAAACGATCTGGGGCGTCCTGAGCGTAGGATAATATATGGTCCTTCCCATTTATTTCCTAGCTTCCCCGGGGCTATTACACTTTGCAAAACTAGATGACCTAGTCTAAGCTCGTTCAGCTTTATCTTCGGGTCATACCATGTTTTTGTTTGGCCTTGGTACTTCGTCAGATTGGCGACAACTCGAAGCCTTGTTTCTTTTGACAAGTCCAGCGAAGTGTTTCTTTCATCTTCATCTCTGGGCTGCACTACACGAAGGGATCCACCCCTGAGCTCCGTAGTAGTCATGGCCTCATCTCCGAATAGTAGTCTAAATGGGGTAAAGCCTGTGGACCTGGCTTGAGTGGTTCAAATGGACCACAAGATCTTGGGAAGCTCTTTGACCCACAGCCCCTTGGCCAACCCAACAATTCGTCGATTCAGACCAGAGAGAATGTTCCCGTTGGCTCGCTCGACAGCTTCGTTGGACTATGGATGGCGCGATGCAGGGAAGCACAACTTAATGCCTAGTTCTTCACAAAATTCTTTGAATGTGTCAGCTTCGAACTGGGTTGCATTATCCACGGTTAAATCCCTTGGCACTCCGAACCTGCATATAATATTTTGCTAGAAAAATTTTTGCACATTCCTTGAAGTGATAGCAGTCAATGGTTCTGCTTCAACCCACTTTGCAAAATATTCGATTGCTACCACCGCAAACTTCAAGCTGCCTTTTGCCATTGGAAAAGGGCCTATGAGGTCCATGCCCCACCGATCCATTGGCCATACCAGGGCAATAACTTGAAGTGGAACTAGCGGACGGTGGCTTCATCTTCCCATCCATTGGCATCCTTGGCAGGTTCGAACCAACTCCTCCGCATCTCTTACAATTGTCGACCTAGTAGAGCACCTGCTGAAGTGTCTTGCCTGCTAGAGCATGAGGGGCTAGGTGGCTTCCGCACAAACCTTCGTGAATTTCCCGAAGTATGTCTTGGCCTTCGGGTTGGGAGATGCATCGGAGTAGAGGGTAACACACTCCGGATTTGTACAATATTCCGTTGACAAGCTTGTAGTTTCGAGCCCTTGCTTGCAATCTTCGGGCATCCGGACCCTCTGAAGAATCTATGCCACCTTGCAATATATTCATTATCGGAGCTCGCCAATCTGTAGCTAGGAATGCACAGTACTTCTGTGGAGGGTAATTGATTAATTGCGGGCTTAACTAGTTCTTCATAGAAAGCACCATCCGGGAGGTCCACCGCTCCGGCTACAGCTTTTGCCAGAATATCTGCGAGTTGATTATCTGCCTGAGGGATGCTTCGAACAAGAGAATCCTTTGAATGCTGCTTCAGTCTTGCGGATTTCTTCAAGGTATTGCGCTAGATGTGGGTTCTTTGCTTGAAAGCTCTTATCGAACATGCCCTGCGATGACTTGGGAATCTGTTTTAATTATTATCCTTGCTGCTCCAAGTGCCTTTGCCTTTTGGAGGCCTAGCAGGACCCCTTCGTATTCTGCGATATTATTGGTGGTCTTAAATTTGAGCCTCATAGAATACATGGCCTTTTGCCCTCACGGTGACATGATGACCGCTCCAGCTCTAGCACCAGATGCTTGATAAGCTCCGTCAGAAATTATTGTCCATAAACCTTCGGAGGGCTCCTCCGGAGCCCAAACTGTAGATGGCGTCCACTTTGCTATGAAGTCGGCTATGACTTGGGATTTGATAGTTGTTCTTGCCGTGAAGGAGATTCCGAAGGGGGCTAGCTCGACAGCCCATTTTCCGATCCTACCCGTAGAGTCTTTGCTTCGGAGCATATCACCAAGAGGGTACGAGGTAGGAACGATTAGGTTATGCGCCAGAAACTAATGCCTTAGCTTTCGCGAGGCCATTACCAGGGCATAAGCAAATTTCTCGAGCTCGGAGTATCTTATCTTAGCTCCGGACAAAGCTTCTGAAAAAAAATAAACTGGGTTCTGCACCAACTTTCCTTTAAGCTCAACTTCTCGGACCAGTACTGCACTTACTGTGGAGCCTGTTGCTGCAAGATAAAGGAGGAGTGTTTCTTCTGGGAGGGGCACAGTAAGTGTTGACAGGCTTCCAAGGTATGCTTTTATATCATCAAAGCTCTTCTAGCACTCCGGTGTCAAACTGAAGCTTTCGGACCCCTTTAGGGCTTTGAAAATTGGGAGGCTTCGTTCTGCTGACCTGGCCAGGAATCTACTAAGGGATGCAACCCTTCCTGCTAGCTTCTGGACTTGCTTCAAATTCCCTGGTGGACCCATTCTTTGCAGTGCACTTATCTGCATTAGGCTAGCTTCGATTCCCCTGCTCGAAACTGAGTACCCTAGTAGTTTTCCTGCTTGTGCTCCGAATATACATTTTTTAGGGTTGAGGCGTACTCCGCATGCTCGGACGCTCTCAAATGTTTCAGCTAGGTCTAGGCTATGCTGGTGCTTTTGAGCACTTTTTATTACAATGTTATCCATATAGGCTTCGACATTTCGACCTATTTGATGACTTAGAGCCTTAGCTATTAAATGTGAAAAAGTGGCTCCGGCATTCCGCAAGCCAAAAGGCATTCTTACATAACAAATACCCCAGAAGGATTTATGAAACTTGTCTTGGCTTCGTCTTCACGCTTTAGCCAAACTTGATGATACCCGGAGTAAGCATCGAGGAAGCTTAGCAATTCGGAGACGGATGTGGAATCCACCAGCTGGTCTATTCGGGGCATCGGGTAGGGGTCTCGCGGGCATGCTTTATTTAATGAAGTAAAGTCAATACACATGCGCCACTTGTTCGAATCATTCTTCCTTACAAAAACAGGGTTCACCAACCACTCGGTATGGGCTACCTCCCTGATGATGCCAGCCCTTAACAATTTTTCTACTTTGGCTTTGGCGAGGCTTGCCCTTTCTGCAGACAGCTTGCGGAGCCCTTGGTGCACTGGCCTAGCCTTCAGGTTGACGAGCAGGCTGTGCTCGATGATACTCCGATCAACCCCAGTGATGTCTTCGTCAGTCCAGGCAAAGACGTCCAGATTTTGCTTGACGACTTCTTCCAACGAGGCAGCTATATCTGGGGATAGCCCCTTGCCGAATTGTACTGGATATTCTTTTCCATCCTTTGAAATTATCTTCATCTCGACATCACCTTCCGGGCTTGGCTTAAGGGATAGCCCATTCGAAGAGTTCGAAGCCTGTGGAGCCTCTTTTGTGCGCTCCGTCACATTGTGCACCTACCGGGGATCCAATGGCTGGTCGTGCCCATACTCCATTCTCCGGGCTATATCTTAGTCTCCTGAAACAGTAAGAACTCCACCTTACATGGGCATTTTGAGACAGAGATAGTTGTGATGCGCTATAGCCCCAAATTGTTTCAGCATCCCTCACTCGAAGATTGCGTTGTAAGCATAGGAGGCGTCGACAACGTCGAAGATCACCTCTTCTACCCTAGCCAAAGGGCCCTCTCCGAAAGCAACCTCGAGGCCTATCTGGCCGAGGGCATCGAGAGGCGGTCCTGAGAAACCTTGAAGTGGCTGGGCTGCTGGAAGTACATGTTTGCGAGGTATGCACATTTGATCGAAGGCCTAGACGAAAAGTATGTCTGCGGAGCTCCCGCCGTCCACCAGGATCCTTCGGACTTCCACCCCTGCTATGTCTGCGGAAATGACTAAGGGGTCAGCATGGGGGAACTTTACCCCGCGGCATCGCTGGCAGTAAACGAGATGGGCACATGAGACCATTCTGGCATTCCTTCCACGGAGCTCGAAATCCCAATGTGCCCTACCTCGCGGACGTATTCACGCCGCTGCCTTTTGGACATGTTTCCTAGGGTCCCCCTCCGGAGATGGGCAGGACCACTCACTTACCGCGGTCTTGTGATTCTTCCTGCTTCGGTGGTGGCATAATATTGGCCACCGGAAGTCGCATAGGGGCTTCGGGGACACCGGCTCGGGCCACAATTTGCACAGGCTCCGACCGTGCCACTAGTGGGGCTCGATCCGAAGTACCCCACCCGGTACTTCGCCCTAGGTAGTCGCCCCGAAGGGCCAACACTGCTTTTCAGTCCTTCGTGTCATGGCTTCTATTGTCGCCATGCACGTAGTAGAAAAAACTCTGGCGCCTGCCAGGTACTCTTTCTTGAGGCTTCGGCGCTCCAGCCTTGAAGCCTTACACCTGCTGATAACTGGCAGGTGCCTTCGGAATGAATGGTGCGATGCTTAGCACCTCCGAACAGAAATGCTTCTTCCCCCGCCTGTGCTCGTTGCAGCGACTATCTTGAGGGGGTTGTAGAGGAGCTGAGGCTTCGGGCTAAGTCTTAACTTCTCGGAGGTTAGGTGCGGGTGCTCCGGCTCACCGAAGACAGCCTTCCTCCGCCTTGGCATACTGTTCGAATTATGCCATCAGCTGCGCCACAGACGTCACCAGCTTCCGATGGAGCTTGCTGAGGAGGACGGGGTTTAGCACCCCTTCGCAGGTGGCGTCGACTACCGAAGAGGTAGAAAGGCCCTTAATCTGCGACTTGGTGTGGGCGAAGCGCATGAAGTACTCCCGAAGTGTTTCTCCCGCTCGCTGCTTCACCTAAAACAAACTCCCTGTCGACATAGGAGCCATAAAGGTACCCTGGAAGTTGCTTACAAACGTCCTCTTCAACTTCTCCCGAGATCTAATCGATCCTGGCTTCAAGGACCAGAACCATCAGAGCGCCACACCTTCGAGAGTGAGGGGGAAACACTTTGCCATAGTGTCGCGCACCCCTCCGCTTGCTTCTATCGCCAGGGCGTATGAGCGAGCGAACTCTCCGGGGTCTGACCCACCGGAGTACTTGTGTAGCTTCGAGACTTTGAACCTGGGATCGAAGGACACTCTTTGTAAGTCCGAATGTAGCGGAGACTCATCATCAAAAGATGCGTTCTCAGCCTCATCCGGGACTTGGACAGCTTCGGGAAGATTGCGAGCACCACCGTCTTGGGGCCCTTCTGGAGTCTCGGTTGAGGCTTGAGTGCGGAGACGATCAGCAGCCTCTTGCCTCCACCTAGCCACTTCCTCCTGAAGCCTTGCTAACTGAGTAGCTTCGGTTCCAGGAAGGTCTTCGTCTTCATCGGAGGGTAGCTCCGGGTCTTGGGAACTGACATAATCAGTCTGGAGCACCGTAGGAGGAGCTCGGGGACCCCTGGCACTCGACGCCCAGCGGCACCCTCGGGAATCGTTGGAACAGTCGAGGGTCCAGCTCCGTTGGTCCGAGGGGACCTTCGGAGAGGACCCGAGGCTTGGCTTCGCTTCGGAGACATAGATAGTAACGGAGAGGTCCGAAGACCGAGGACTTCAATTGGTCTGGGAAGGCGAGCGAAGGCCTTCGAACCGAAGGGTGCGCGGAATCTTGAGACTCCGAGGCTCCCTCCGTGTAACGCCCTGATTTTCATCAGGCGTTAAAAAAAAATAAAGTAATTAATAAATGAATTTTAAGAAAAGGATTCAATATAAATTGATAAATAGGAAAACTAAAATATGAGCTTAAAATTTCATTTAAAAATAAATCGCAGCTAGTGTATTTTTTCCCAAAAATCTCCTAGCCTTAAATTGCGTCCCAAAAATATTCCAGAATTTTTTACGCAAAGGAATTAAATATAATTAATATCATTTCATCGCAAAACTCTAACACTAATTATTAAAATATATTTCAACAACAATGTTGTGTGAATAAAATATATGATAATCATTTCAATTAAAAATAATATAAAACCAAATAAAATTTGGCAAGAGAAATTTCTAATAAATTTCTCCCACCTCAAATAAATTTAGGTTTTTATTAAGAATTTTTGTAACTAGAATAGTAATCCATAATATTTCAATGAATAACTTTAATAAAAAATTAATTAAATCACTCTCTTTCCAATATAATTTGAATCATAATTTCTGACTATCTATATCTTTTCCCAATCAAAAATCCAGAGGAATCAACGTTCTATTTTCGGTCACGAAATTAAAATCCCATTTTAACTGCGTGTTTAAATTCATTCTAGTGATGGGGGATTGGTCCCGATCTTCCGCTAGGTAAAGGATAACTTGGGTTGGTGGAGAATCTCGACGTTGGCGATCCAAGGCTCCGGTCCGGCGGATCAAAATCTTGCAATCGTTACACCACTGTCTCCGTTGGTTATCAACCACGCAGGACGCGATTGACCTCGCCACGAAGGCTAATTCCTGCAAGCGAACCCAAGAACACAAGCAAAACAGGAAGGATACAAGTCGAATGCCAAATCAAAGACAAACGATGATAAGGTGAGGTTTCACAAACGCCAATGCAGCAGCCAATCGGTCCGGTGCAAGAGGCGGGATCTAAACACACAAGTGTAGATGCAAACAAAGCAAAACCTAACCCTAAAGGTAGCTGGAGTGAGTTATATAGGGCGTGGGCAGCCAGTGGAAGGCGAACAGACTCAGTAGAAGGTGAACAGACTCAGACTATGGCCCAACACGGCCCAGTTCTGTCATGCAGGACTGTTTCAATCACACAGAACGACTCGAGACTCCAAATGAAGTGGAACCAACGGCAAACGATCCGTCTTCTCCTCCGCTTTCCAAAACGTCAAAGAACGCGCCAATCGGACTTCGTATGAGGAAGTTATGCCCATTTTGGTGCATGGTGGTCGATGTAGTCCGAACCAGCGAAATCTTGACTTCAAAACATCCGTGCGACTCCGTCTTCAACTCCAACTCTTCTATTCCATCTCCCATGTTCTTAAGCAACAAAATATCACTAGTATTCAGTAGCATCCCGTCCAAACAAATATTAACATAGTTGCTAAGGAAAGAATTAACCTCATGGTTCAAGCGACGGGCACGGGCGCGTGTGATTGGTCCTTGTAATTGAATTGTAGGTGGAGGCTCCATGTGTGTATGTGAAGTGATGTCCTCATCATCCTCCCCTTCTTGAATTGGAGTCGTCCTCGACTCAAGGTCATCGTCATCTCCCAAATAGGGCTTTAAATCTGAAATGTTAAATGTGGGACTAACCCCAAAAGCTGCAGGCAACTCAAGTTTATATGCATTATCATTTATCTTCTCAAGCACACGGAAAGGACCATCAGCACGGGGCATCAATTTAGACTTTCTCAAATCAGGAAAATGATCCTTGCGCAAGTGCAACCAAACAAGATCACCCGGTTCAAATGTTATCTCTTTTCTACCCTTACTACCATAAGCACGATATTTCTCATTCATTTTCTCTATGTTTGCTTTAGTAGTTTCATGCATCTTCAGCAATAATTCAGCACGTGTAGTAGCATCAAAATTCAATTTTTCATATGGTGGCAATGGTAGCAAATCAATAGGAGCACGCAGATTAAAGCCATAGACCACTTGAAACGGACTCACCTTAGTAGTGGAGTGTACTGACCTATTATATGCAAACTCAATATGAGGTAGACACTCTTCCCAAAGCTTCAAGTTGGTCTTCAAGACAGCCCTCAGCATGGTGGACAATGTACGGTTGACGACCTCCGTTTGTCCATCCGTTTGGGGGTGACAAGTAGTAGAAAACAGCAGCTTCGTTCCCCAACTTATGCCATAACGTCCTCCAAAAATGACTTAAAAATTTAGCATCACGATCTGAAACGATGGTATTGGGAACTCCATGCAAGCGTACGACCTCTCTGAAAAACAAATCAGCAACATTTGTAGCATCGTCGCTCTTGTGACAAGGTATAAAATGCGCCATTTTAGAGAAACGATCTACCACCACAAAAATACTATCTCTCCCCTTCCTAGTTCTAGGTAATCCTAACACAAAATCCATAGAAATATCCTCCCAAGGTACACTAGGAACGGGCAGAGGCATATAAAGACCATGTGGGTTTAGACGGGACTTAGCTTTATTGCAAGTAGTGCATCGTGCCACATAGCGCTCAACATCACGTCTCATTCTAGGCCAATAGAAGTGTGTGGACAGCACATCTTCGGTTTTCTTTGATCCAAAATGACCCATCAAACCACCACCATGCTGCTTCCTGCAATAACAACAAGCGAAGAGAGCTAGCCGGCACACATAACTTGTTAGCACGAAAAAGATATCCATTATTCAGCACATATTTGTTCCAAGCACGGTCATCGGTACAATTTGCAAAAGCATCTTTGAAGTCCAAATCAGTAGCATACATGTCCTTCAATGTTTCTAAACCAAAGATCTTATAATCAAGTTGAGAAAGCAATGTATAACGTCTAGATAAAGCATCGGCAATCACATTATCTTTCCCTTTCTTATGCTTAATGATATATGGAAAAGTCTCAATAAATTCTACCCATTTAGCATGTCGTTTATTCAGATTTGCTTGACTACGTATATGCTTCAATGCTTCATGATCCGAATGAATAATAAACTCCTTAGGCAAAAGGTAATGTTGCCACGTTTCAAGCACACGCACTAAGGCATATAATTCCTTATCATAGGTAGAATAATTCAACTGTGGACCATGTAATTTCTCACTAAAATAGGCCACGGGTTTACCTCCTTGTAGCAGCACACCTCCTAGTCCAAAACCACTAGCATCGCATTCTAACTCAAAAGGCTTACTGAAATCGGGTAGCTGAAGTAGAGGTGCATGTGTAAGACAATCTTTGAGTGTGGCAAAAGCTTGTTCTTGTGCTAGTTCCAAAGTAAAAGTAACTCCCTTCTTGGTCAACTCAGGTAAAGGGCCGGCTATGGTGCTGAAATCGTTCACAAAACGCCAGTAGAAACCTGCAAGACCAAGAAAACTACGTACTGCAAGGTTAGTTTTAGTTGCATGCATGACACGTCCTTTCAGATTAATAACTTGTGATGAGGAAGGAGAAACAACTTTATCTTTTTGTTGCCTCGAAAGCGTTTTAGCTACTTGCTGATTTTCAGAAAGTTGTTTGCTCTTTTGTGCGTCCCTAGCACGTTTTTCTTGTTCAAATTTCACAATTTCAGCAGGAGTCATAGGAAGCAATGTAACTTTCTTTCCTTTATACATAAATGTGTACTTATTGCTCCTACCATGGTGTGTAGCATCAATATCATATACCCAAGGTCTACCAAGTAATAGAGAACATGCTTGCATTGGTACTACATCAAAATCAGCAACTCCAAAGTATGTACCAATGGAAATTTCGATGTGAGCAGTTTGTGTTACCATGACCTTACCGCTATTGTTGAACCATTGCACGTGGTAAGGGTGTGGATGTTCATGTGTGGGAAGTTGAAGCTTAGTTACCATGTCGAGGCTCACCAAATTGTTGCAACTACCACTGTCGATGATGACACGTACACGACGGTTATTGACGAGGAAGAAGGTCTGAAACAGATTGTTCCGTTGTTCCTGGTCGTCCTGGCCCATGTGAGTGCTCAAGTCACGTTGTACAATAAGTGCTGCCATGTTAGTGAAAAGACAAAACAACAAAGAATAATCCTTATGAAAAACAGCTAGGTGGGTGTGTGGTGGAAGCAATCCGTCAAGCGCCTTACCCGCGCTTGCAAGTGTTCTTACCACGCCGCAGTGAGGTCACCGGCCTACAGGTGATGAACCAAGTGGAGGGTGGTGTACAATTGCAAGAAATGAACCTGTCCTGACCAAGAGAAAGGTGTAGCTTGGAAGGCAAAGTGAGTAGCAAGGATTAGCGATAATAATAACAGTTAAACCAAGTTCAATAAGTATTCCCTATTACTCGTCAAAGTTGCTGGCCTTAGTGCTCCCAATGTGAAAATTCAAGCAATAGAGGGAAACTATGTGCCCAAAACTCAAATGGAAACAATAACAGGCCAAAATCAGCTCTCTGCAGATCAGACAAGGGATCGGACAAGCAGAATCTGTTACTACCGCTGAGAATTCTGTTACTACCGCTGATCGGATAAGAGTTCGGACAAGAGATCAGACAAGCAGAATCTGTTACTACCGCTGATAACTCTGTTACTGCCACTGATCAGACAAGAGTTCGGACAAGAGATCGGACAAGCAGAATCTGTTACTGCCGCTGATAACTCTGTTACTACCGCTTCTTCTCTTTTTTTGATTTTTTTTCTCTCTTCTTTTTTTTCACTCTATTTTTTTGAACAAGGATGACCAGAGATGCAACCACAAAAATTGGCACCTACAACTGAGGTGGGATGTGGCTCACAAAAATTCAACAAGTTCGCTGACCGGCGAGCAAACACTTTGACCAATTTTTTTCTTTATCTTCCTGATTTTTTTGGCGATTTTGGTGAGGGCTAACAGGCAAAGCCAGCTAGGGTACCCATCCAAATTGGCTCAGGAACACGCTCAAAAAATTTCAGATTTTTCTGCCAAACGAGCGAAAAGTTACTGCCTGTTTTACTGATGGGCGGTCACAAGACTCGATGTGGAAAACGAAATAGGGTTGCGGAAGGGGGGTTTTTCGGTGGGGAATTTTTGAGACACAAGAACAACTAATACTCAAACGACACAAAGGGATTACTAAACCGGCAACAAGACTCGACCAAGAACACAAACTCAACAAGGTTAAAACTGAAATGAAAATCGCAAGGCACAAAGGGGTTCTCGGTGGGATTTTTTTTGGTGCGGTTTTCCGGACTCTAGGTAAAAACAAAAGCAGATCGAGATTACCTAACGGAAAATCTGTGCTCTGATACCAACTGATGGGGATTGGTCCCGATCTTCCGCTAGGTAAAGGATAACTTGGGTTGGTGGAGAATCTCGACGTTGGCGATCCAAGGCTCCGGTCCGGCGGATCAAAATCTTGCAATCAGTTACACCACTGTCTCCGTTGGTTATCAACCACGCAGGACGCGATTGACCTCGCCACGAAGGCTAATTCCTGCAAGCGAACCCAAGAACACAAGCAAGAACAGGAAGGATACAAGTCGAATGCCAAATCAAAGACAAACGATGATAAGGTGAGGTTTCACAAACGCCAATGCAGCAGCCAATCGGTCCGGTGCAAGAGGCGGGATCTAAACACACAAGTGTAGATGCAAACAAAGCAAAACCTAACCCTAAAGGCGGCTGGAGTGAGTTATATAGGGCGTGGGCAGCCAGTGGAAGGCGAACAGACTCAGTAGAAGGTGAACAGACTCAGACTATGGCCCAACACGGCCCAGTTCTGTCATGCAGGACGGTTTCAATCACACAGAACGACTCGAGACTCCAAATGAGGAGAAACATATGGCAAACGATCCGTCTTCTCCTCAGCTTTCCAAAAAGTCAAAGAACGCGCCAATCGGACTTCGTATGAGGAAGTTATGCCCATTTTGGTGCATGGTGGTCGATGTAGTGCGAACCAGCGAAATCTTGACTTCAAAACATCCGTGCGACTCCGTCTTCAACTCCAACTCTTCTATTCCATCTCCCATGTTCCTAAGCAAAAAAATATCACTAGTATTCAGTAGCATCCCGTCCAAACAAATATTAACATAGTTGCTAAGGAAAGAATTAACCTCATGGTTCAAGCGACGGGCACGGGCGCGTGTGATTGGTCCTTGTAATTGAATTGTAGGTAGAGGCTCCATGTGTGTATCATGTGAAGTGATGTCCTCATCATCTAGCACCGTCGTAGACTGCCCGTCCTCAGCCACCTCCCCGCTGGCCTTGAAGACCACCGGAGCTAGCCGTCACCATCGATCCCGAGGAGCCTCGCCGCCTCCTCTCATCGCCGGGTCACCGCCGGTCACCCTTTCCCGCCAACTCTGGTACGGTTGTGACCCTCTCCCCCTCCTCTTTCCATTTCTGTCAAGAAATAGGGCTTAGGGCCCTCGCCGTCGTTGCCACGCTCGCACCCGTGCGCCACCGTCACCGGAGAAGAAGGGTACTTACCCCCTTCACCGCGTGCCGTGCCGGACGAAGCCGTAGCCACTCGACCTGCAGTGAACGGCCAGGATTAAAACCAAAAACCGAGCGCCCGGATGCGTTTGACCAAGATTGACCGGTATCGGTCGATCTCAGCCGTTGAACGTCACTTAACCGCCCCACCGCGCCACGGATCGTTGGATCTGGATCCAACGGTCCAGATCCGATCGGCCCATGCGCACAGTGCGCGGGTCCATGGTGGACCTGGCTCACCGTGGACCCACGCCTGATTTCTGGTTTAAATAAAATTCAGAAAATGCTTTAAACTTTAGAAATTCATATCTTGCTCAAATTAACTCCAAATTTGACCATTTTAATTCTGGAAAATTTGTATTTTTATTATCCACACTATTATGCAGTAAAAACAATATGTTTATTTGGCACATAATAATCTTATTAAATAATAAAGAAAAGTCCCCTTTAGGATTAAAATCATATTTCATTTAAATAATCCAGAAAAACCCTTAAAAATTTATATATTAAATTCAGAGGACTTAATGACTTCATTTCACTATTTTAATAAAATAAAAATAGAATGTCCTATCTGTTGCAAAGCACTTCCGTACCAACCACAAGTCTAATTGGTAAGTCCTAACTGGAAGTATGGAACAATCCGACTCGATGCACCATAGTGGAGGGGGCAAGGGGCAACCTGCGGGTGACTTGTACCGACGTGGCTCAAGGGGTGTATGGTGAGGCTCGACCCGTCGAGACACGATACGAAACCCATAAGAGGGTGCCGTCGGGTCGAGGAGGACCATATGGAAGGTTTTGGCACAAGTTCCCGTGGAATGGGTCATCTCGTTACACTTTGGTGTAAGTGGTGAGTGCGTGCCTTGTGGGTACAGTGGTACATCTCTGATCAGAGTAATTTATCTTTTCGAAAAGCCAATCCCACGGTCAAGGGCGGGTTGTGTGACTACTCGTAGTTAGTTTACTATTGTTTGAATGATTGAGTTATTCATGGCATGTAAGGACTATTGAGCGAGGTGGGGCTGACTGTACCCCTCGAGTTAGAAGATGATGATGCATACAGATGTTTACGTTTCAGTAATAATAAATTGTTCACATTTAATTGCTTTACAAATTATGCTCTTCCGCAAAAATTAGCCACTATCTCCCTTGTTATTACCTTGCATTATATTTGCATTCGGTGGCTTGCTGAGTACGTTTGTACTCACCCCCGTTGACTTACACCACCAGAGCCCGTATACTACGAGGAGGATGAAGGTCTGGAGTAGCGACCCAGTCAAGGCGAGACTAGAAGGACGCGTTCATCTAGGACCCTTTGTTTTATTAGTTTCTCTTCATCTTTATTCACTTTTGTACTAATACGGTCTATGAACCGTGAATGATTGCTCGTATTGTACGTGGTCGCATGATGAACGTCTTGTTTTTATTGATTTTCTATGGAATTTCAATAAAAGTCCTGATTTATTAAATCGGGGCGTGACACTCCGCAAGTGCTCTTCGAAGTGCAGTCAGCAGTAGAGAACAAGCTTCTAGAACTTGGTTCCCCACGAATGGCGCCAACTGTTGGCATAAAAGATTACGATAACAGGTTCTCTGAGATCAAGAACAGAAAACAGTGAGTTCGTGTTTAAGAACTACTTCAAGCCTCCGAATTGGATAATAGCTTAAGTAGTCCGATTATGTGTATTAGAATAGCTGAGTTTTCGATCCCCGTTATAGGGTGAAGAGGGGGGTATTTATAGGCAAAAATGTCTAAGGAAAAGACCTATTTACCCCTTAATTACAACCGACATAGTGGAAACTATTCGGTACCCTGAGTAGGGTTAAAATGGTAAAAACTATCTGAGGCAAATGGATAAGCCAAACGTCTTATCAATCCTGTCGCTCTGCTTTGGAGCCTCATATCCTGCGGAGGGCTTCTTCGGACTTCAGACCAAGGCACCCTTTGGCTTAACGCCTTCACCTTCGAGTATGAGCCCATCAGCTTCGAAGCTTAGTGAGTCTCTTTGAGCTGTTAATCTTAAGTCCTGAAAGTGAAGCATTTTCCCCCAACAACACCCTACACCAGGATAGCAGGAAGATGACTCGGTGAATAAGATAACAGAGATTATTTGAGACCAATTTGGGTTGAAGCCAAAGGATCAGACGTACATGTATCGGTGGCCGTATCCATAATGGTTTGATCGAGTACCACTGCCAGACCGATACAAGGTACCTGACTTCACCAAGTTCTCAAGGCAAGACTCGGTCTCTACGGTCGAGCATATTAGTTGTTTTCTTGCATAGTGTGGAGAGGCATCGGCCGATTAAGCGCTAAGGGTCTGATTCTTCCCGCTTTCTCTATCAAGATCGGCCTTCGCATGGTTGTCTTCGCTACCGGCAGATTCCTTCAAAGGATGTGCAGATTTAGAGAAGTTTCATAAATATTTCTTCGTCGGCATTCATGAGATGAAGCTCACCGACTTGACAGCTGTGAGGCAGAGGATGGACGAGTCGGTAAAAGATTATGTCTAGATGTTCTAGGACGTACGGAGCAAGTGTTATAGCTTGAGTCTCAGTGATAGCAAGTTGGCAGAGTTGGCGTCCCAAGGACTCCTGAACCCAATTAAGGAGAGACTTTAATAACATGAGTTCGATAGCCTCTTACAGCTGGTACAAAGAGTATCCGCACATGAGAACCAATTCTAAGAAGCAAGAAAGGATAGGTATCAATAAAAGTAGCATACACTCAGGTCTACTATTCGGGCTCTGATGAAAATAGTGATTCTGACGCACAAGGTCAGGTTGGTCGAATGGTCCAAGAACAAGAAACAAGTTGCATGCCCTTGGATGAAACCGACAAATAAAGAGGATAAGTACGACTTTGATATCAACAAATGTCATGCATGCTTCAACTCTTCCCGTTCTAAATTAGCTAGCTTAAACGACCCGAGCGCCCTGAGCGTAGGATAATATATGGTCCTTCCTATTTGTTTCCTCGCTTCCCCGGAGCGATTACACTTTGCAACACCAAATGACCTGGTCTAAGCTCATTCACTTTTATCTTCGGGTCATACCATGACTTCGTTTGGTCTTGGTACTTCATTAGATTGGCGACGGCTCGAAGCCTTGTCTCTTCTGACAAGTCCAGCGAAGTGTTTCTTTCATCGTCATTCCCAGGCTCTGTTACACGGAGGGCTCCACCTTTAAGCTCCGTAGGAGTCATGGCCTCGTCTCTGAATAGCAGCTTAAATGGGGTGAAGCCCGTGGACCTAGCTTGAGTGGTCCGAATGGACCATAAAATCTTGGGAAGCTCTTCGGTCGACAACCCCTTAGCTAACCCGACAATCCCTCGATTCAAGCCGGAGAGAATATTTCCACTGGCCCACTCGACGGCTCCGTTGGATTGGGGGTGGTGAACAGCTGCAAAGCATAACTTGATGCCCAGGCCTTCGCAAAACTCTTAAAGGGCTCGGCTTTGAATTGGGTGCCATTATCAACAGTTAACTCTGTGGGCACTCTGAACCTACATATGATATTTTGCCAAAAGATTTTTTGCACATTTCTTGAAGTGATAGAAGTTAGGGGTTCAGCTTCGAACCATTTAGAAAAATATTCGATTGCTACCATTATGAACTTCAAGCTGCCTTTTGCCATTGGAAAAGGGCCGATGAGATCCATTCCCCATCGAGCCATTGGCCATATCAGAGAAATAACTTGAAGAGGTGTCGGTGGACGGTGGCTCCACCTACCCATCCACTGGCATCCTTGGCAGGTTCGAACAACCTCTTCTGCATCTCTTACAATTGTCAGCCAATAGAGCCCCTGTTGAGGTGTCTTTCCTGCTAGAGCACGGGGGGCTAGATGGCTACCGCATAAGCCTTCATGAATCTCCTGAAATATATCTTGACCTTCGGGTTGTGAGATGCATTGGAGTAGGGGAGAACAAACTCTGGCTTTGTATAATATTCCGTTGACAAGCTTATAATTTCGAGCCCTTGCTTGCAACCTTCGTAAATTCGAACCTTCTGACAAGACTGCGCTGTTTTGCAAAACGTCCATTATCGGAGTATGCCAATCGGCGACTGGGATACAAAGGACTTTTAAGGAGGGTAGTTGATGCACCGTAGACTTGATGAGTTCTTCATAGAAAGCGCCATCCGGGACGTCCAATGCTCCGGCTATAGTCTTCGCTAGAATATGTGCAAGTTGATTATCTACTCAGGGGATACTTCGAACAGAAAATCCTTTAAACATTCCTTTGGTCTTGCGGATTGCTTCTAAATACTTTGCAAGATGCGGATTCCTGGCTTGGAAGCTCTTGACAACATGCCCTGCGACGACTTGGGAATCTGTTTTTATTATAATCCTTGCTGCTCCAAGTGCCTTTGCCTTTCGAAGGCCTAGCAGGATCCCTTCGTACTCTGTGATGTTGTTGGTGGTCTTAAAGTTGAGCCTCGCAGAATACATAGCCTTCTGCCCTAATGGCGATATTATCACACCTCCAGCTCTAGCACTAGATGCCTAATAGGCTCCATCGGAAAAAATTATCCACAAACCTTTGGAGGGTTCTTCCGGAGCCCAAACTGTGGATGGAGTCCACTCGGCCACGAAATCAGCTATGACTTGGGACTTGATAGCTATTCTTGCTGCAAAGGAAATACCAAAGGGGCTAGCTCGACACCCCATTTTCTGATCCTACCCATGGAATCTTTGCTTCGAAGCATATCACTAAGGGGATACGAGGTAGGAACGATGAGATTATGTGCTAAGAAGTAATGCCTTAGCTTTCGCGAGGCCATTACCAAAGCATAAGAAAAAATTTCGAGCTCGGATTATTTTGTCTTTGCTCCGGACAAAGCTTCTGAGACGAAGTAGACCTGCACATCTGGTCGAAGGCCTGGATGAAGAGTATATCTGCAGAGCTTCCACCGTCCACCAATATCCTTCGGACTTCAACCCCCGCTATATCGGCTGAAATAACAAGGGGGTCAGCATGGGGGAATTTTACCCCCGCAGCATCATTGGTAGTAAAAGAAATAGGTACATGAGACCACTCGGGCATTTCTGCCACCAAACTCGAGGTCCCTGTGTGCCCTACTTTGAGGACATAGTCTCTTCGCTACCAGTTTCGACATGTTACCGAGGGTGCCCCCCTCTGGAGATGGGCAGAACCACTCTCTTGCCATGATCTTGGGGATCCTCCTGCTTCGGTGGTGGCATAATGTTGGCCACCGGGAGTTGCATCGGTGCTTCAGGGTTGCTGGCTCAAGCCACGTCTTGCATAGGCTCCGAACGCACTGTTGGAGGGGCTCGGTCTGATGTACCTCGCCCTTAGCTTCGTCCTAAGTACTCGCCCCGAAGGGTCAATACGGACTTGCAATCTTTCGTGTAATGGCTTCTATTTTTACCATGCACACAACAAAAGAAGGTTTAGCGTCTGCCAGTCAGTTCTCTCCTAGGGCTTCGAGGTACTAGCCTTGTTAGCTTGCGCCTGTTGAAAGTTGAAAGGCATCTTTGGGGCTGGAAGGTGCAATATTTAACACCTCGGAGCGGAAGTTCTTCTTTCCCCGCCTACGATCATTAAAGCGATTATCAAGGGGGGCTTGCGGAGGAGTCAGGACTTCTGGCTCCATCTTCACTTCTCGAAGGGCTGGTGTAGGCGTCACAATTCTTCAGAGGCTAGCCTTCCTCTGCCTTGGCATACTGTTCAAAGTATGCCATTAGCTGTGCTACAGACAACACCAGCTTCCGGTGAAGTTTGCTGAAGAGGTTTGGGTTCAACGCCCCTTCGCGCGCCGCATCAACTACCGAAGAGGTAGACAAGCCTTTAATCTGAGACTTGGTGTGGGCGAAGCGTGTAAAATACTCCCGAAGGGTCTCCCCTGCTTGCTGCTTCACCTGGAACAAACTTCTGGTTGATAGTGGGGCTACGAACCATCGAAGAGACCATGACTTGATTGATCCTGGCTTTAGAGACCAGAACCATCGAAGATCCACACCTTCCAGCGCGAGGGGGAAGCACTGCGCCATTGTGTTCCACACCCCTCCACTGGCTTCTATTGCCAAGGCATACGAATGAGAGAACTCTCCGGGGTCAGACCCACCGGAGTATTTGTGCAACTTCAAGACCTTGAACCTGGGGTCGAAGGGCACTTTCTGGAAGTCTGGATGTAGTTGAGACTGGTCGTCGAAGGATGCATTCTTGGCTTCCTCCGAGACTCGAAGAGCTTCGGGATAATTACTAGGACCATCGACTTGAGGCACCTTTGGAGCAGGAGTGAAGGCTTAAGAGCACAGTCTATCTACAGTCTCTTGCCTCCACCTTGCTACTTCCTCTTGAAGCTACGCTACCTAGGTAGACGCATCCTCAATAATGTCTTCATCTCCTCCGGAGGGGATCTCTGGGTCTTGGGATCTGGGGTAATCAGTTTGAAGCACCGAGGGAACTGTTTGGGGACCTCTAGGTTCTCGAGGTTGATGACCCCTTCGGGGGTTGGTGGAATGACTGAGGGTCCTACACCGTTGGTCCGAGGGGACCTTCGGGGAGGATCGGTGGCTAGGCTTCGCTTGGGAGGCATGGCTAACGAAGTTAAGGTCCGAAGACCGAAGACTTCGAATGATTTGGGAAGGCGAGAAGAGGCCTTCAAGCTACACTAGGAAGCCCCTTACCGAAGGGTGCGCGGAATCCTGAGACTCCTGAAGCTCCCTCCACAAATTCTCTTCAAAGTGCAGTCAGCGGCGGAGCACTAGCTTTTAGAACTGTTGGCATAAAAGATTACGCTAACAGGTTCTCTAAGATTAAGAACTAACAAACAAGGAGTTTGTGAAGCGAACTATCTCAAGCCTTCGAATAGGATAATAGATCGAAGTATTTCGAAGTTGTGTATTGAATATCTGAGTATTTGATGCCTATTACAGGGTGAGAAGGGGGTATTTATAGGTAAAAAATCTTAAGGAAAAGACCTTTTTACCCCTCAGTTACAACCGACATAGTGGAAACTATTTCGGTGCCTCTAATATGGCTAAAATGGTAAAAGACTAAACTAATCAGAAAGAAGATAAGTCTTCTGTCCTTACTGGCAGTTATCCACTTCAGAGATTGGACCTTCGAAGTGTATCTTTGAACGGGAGTTTGGATAGATCTTCCGGACTTGATCACACACCAACCCGGAGATAGGTCTTGGACTTCAGTCTAGTAAATTGCCTTTGTCTCACGACCTTAAAGATCCTGGGGATGAAGTATTTCCCCCAACATTCGGCATCATCATCTCTTGAGTTATCTGGATTTTCCGACGCTGATTTTGGTCGGTGACGGCTGGATCGCAAGTCAACTTCCGGTACTTGCCAGTTTCTCGGTTCTTCGCTTGTTTCTTGGTCTTCGTGTAAGTAATCTAGAGTCGCACTTTCCACTACTGAGGCTAAGTATGTAGCTGCTGCTCACATTTGGTTTGGATGATTTCCACTTTGAAAGTTTTGGGTTGTCTTTCCCTGCCAGAGTAACTTTGTTTGTGATAGCACCAACACGATTAGTGTAGGTAAAAACCCATGTCTTCATTCAAAAACCAAACATATTGAGGAACCTAGTGAGGATCTTCACTATGGTTCAAGGTTATGATGAGTGATTGATGGGGTTTGTCATGAGGTTCATGTATGGATACTTGGAAGTGTGTGTGTTCCTATGCTTGTCTCATGTGTGCAGGGTTGAGATACTCGTCAACTGTCGATGGCAAGGGATCAGGGTTAGATGGGGAGTGTATTGCCACATGGTCGAAGGAGTTAGTCGAAAGTTGAGAGTGACCTCAGATGTACGCATGGAGATCGAGAAAGACTTGGGATGACGGTTGATCAAGATGAAGTGTCGTTCGAGTCAGCGAAAGGGAATCCAGTACAAGTGACAAGGTGGCTCGAGGGATCGACAGCAGGAGATACTTGCTGGCAGTCGAGTTCGTGGACTGACGACGATCGCTGATGATCAGGGGAGGCTTTGTTAGTTTTTGCTGAAAACCGTCGCATCTCTAAATGTCTTTAAAATTCAATAATTAGGAGTTTATTTTTTGTTCAGTATTTTAGTTTTAAGTGTAAACTTTTGGTATGTTTCAGAATTGTCAAATTCTGAAAATGTATTAAAAGTTCGAGTCAAGTTGTAATTAACTAGAGTCAAATAGGGGTATTTTTAGAATATGTTGTTCTAAAAATGCTCAAGGGTCTTTTTGTAAAGTGTCCATATAGGGTGTGTATATTTAAGGGCCTCCATCCCTAGGTTTTGTGTTGTGACATTGATTAGACTTTTAATCTCTATAATCCAAGAAATATCTCTACCGAATAGACAGCCCTTACCCGATACAGTGTTTGCAGTCCTGTAGCTGGTAATCTCCAACAGCTTTGAGCGTCGCCAAGTTTGTGATGAGTTCCTCTTCTCTTGCTGCTGGAATCCCTTGGTAAAAGCAACCAGCCGCCTTAGGGAATTGATACAAGGATCAATGGCTACTGAAAAATTGATGTGTTACTGATCATACTGAGTTGATTGATTCTTGAGGTGATTAAATACAAGAGCAAATATTATTGCTTCTAGTTTTCCGATTCCATCTTGATGTGCATGAAAAGCAAGTGATGTTGCGACTATTTTCATTGACAACATTGCAACCAAATCCACTGAATCAAAATCCCTAGGTGCACTGCAGTGATTAATTCTCTAAAGAATGTTTTCTACAGCAAAGGGTGTTGTGCCTGAAGAAAATTTGTTCGATCACAAAGCACTGTCTTGTTGATCTAGAATATCACTGCATCTAAAGTCCTTAGTTGGATGTTTGTGTGTGTGTTGCATATGGGCTTCTGATAATACAAGTTCTATGACATTGATCATACAGATCTTGCAACTTTCTGATCTGGTGTTCTTAAATTCAATCAAGTATTGCTGATTTGGGTTGGTGCTTTTTAACTAAAATGCTAGAATAGGAGAAGTTCACTATCTTCAGTTTTCCCTTATGTAAAAGCACTTTCAGCCTTGAGTTGCCATCTTATTCTTCAAGTTTTACTACTCTCTGATTTGGACTTGATTGATATTGCCCTTCTTTGCACTTTACTTAACTGAAACAATTCTTTGATCTTCCTCTGATTTTTCTGTTCATTGTCAGTTGCAAAGATGAATGTGCTGATCTTTTGTTCTTTCTATGTGATTATTTAATTCTTGGCCTGTGTGGTTTGGCTGTTTAGATTCATTTAGCATTATTGTCATAGCTGCAGAATATCAACTTGCCACCAGCATGTCCTGTTGAACTTTGTTCTTCAGCCATGAACTTGCTATGACTTGTTTCAAGATTGTTGAACAGTACAAGCACACAAGTGCAACACTCCTGAAGTCCTTTTATCTCATTTGATTATTGTTGTCTATGAGATACAATTGAATTGACCTTTTGTTATTGTTATGTTCTGATTTTCATTGAAACTTCAACATAAAAAGCATATCTAGCTTGATTCAGTTTTGAAGGATTTTGGATAAACTTGAGGAATGGATATCCTATAGAAAAAATCAATTCTCTTCAAGTTGTTTGAACTTTTTCTATTTTTCTATATTCCTTATCAAGGTTCTGTAGTTGTGCATTTGTATTTCAGAAATGGTATTTCAGATACTCTACAGTACTACCTAAAAAAGAACAAGTGCACTTTGTTTGTTTTGAAAAGGAACATTAGTTTTCTACTGAAAATTGATACAAGTTTGCTCTGAGTTTTGTTATGTCTAAAGTATATTACTCAGAATCATTCAAGTGTTACTAAATAGAACTACTGAAAGTACATGTGTTAGTGCAAAATATTTCTGCAAACTTTAGTTTGGTATTCTGCATCAGTACTAAAGACAGTTTTATGTGCTTGAATTGATACCGTTCCTCTGCATTTGATATTCTGTTATTGCACATTGTTGTGAAGAAGATACATTCAAGAATATGTTTATATACTGTGATATACTGAATTCAGGCTGGAACTGTTCAGATTATCAAGTAAACTGTGCAATTTTGTTCTTGCCACTATTTTCTAGAGCTGAATGACCTCACAATGTTCATCATCTAATTTTCGGCAGAGTTAGAATTAATTGCATCTTGTTCATATTGGCTAGCTATTGGTTACATGCAAGGTCAGGAGTCAAATGAACATCATGAATATCAATTGAGTTTGTTTATTCATCCTTTTGGATTTACTACAGTAATTGCTGATTGTATATGAAATTTGATCTCTATCAACAAACAAATTTGATAATTCAATTCATCTAGAAACTCTTATTGGTTATTCGAATTCTCAATTTTAGAGGTGCGTTGGGTGATCTGAATAGGCCATTTAATTCATGAGAATTTGTTGAGGACGTCTATTCACCTCCCCTCTAGTCACCATTTCGATCCCACAATTGGTATCAGAGCCGGTTAGATCACCAGTTGACCTTAACCGGTTTGTGATCCTTGTGGCGACATGGACAAGAACTCTAAGATCCCGATGTTTGATGGTCGAGACTACGCTTATTGGAAGGTGTGCATGGAGGCTTATCTACTAAGATAAGGAAGTGCTATTTGGGACATTGTTGATTTCCAATATGTGATCCCTGAAACTCGCACTTCAGAGACTAAGAAATTACAGTACAATTGTAATAGAAAAGCAAGAAACATATTGTTCATCAGTCTGAGTCGCAATGAGTTTGATAGGGTCCAGCACCTTAGAACTGGACGTGAGATTTGGACTACTTTGAGAACATTTCATGCAGGGCACTTCTCAGATTAAGGCTAGGAGGCAAAGCACTTATAACCAAGAATACCAAATATTTGTGCAAGCCCCGACGAATCTGTAGATGCCATGTTTGCACGTTTTGATGGAATTGTTAGCAACTTGCGCTCCACTGGGACGTTAGCTTACTCAGACCATGACAGGGCGATCAAACTTCTCTATGCTCTTGATCGTAGCATATGGGAAGTAAAGATCTCAAGTATTGAAGAGTCCATGAGCCTTGACACTTTGACTTGCGATGAACTTTTTAGAAAGCTTAAGTCCACCGAGATCGCCAAGGCATCTCGTTCTAGAATTGGGAACTCTTTTCCAAAATCCATGGCACTAGTTTCTAGTTCTAGTAGTGGCACCTCATCTGGAGGTAACTTGTCTAGAGTTTGTGCTTTTTCTATAGGTTTTTCCTTGTCTTCTTTGGTCTCTATCACGGAAGAAAAAGTGGACACATTGGCCGATGAGGAGCTTGCTCTTATAGTCAAAAAGTTCACTAGATTCTACAATGATAGAAGAGATCAAAGAAGAGGAGGCTCTTGAGCATGTTTTGAGTGCGGTGATCTTAATCATATCAAACCAAATTGCCCAAAACTGAAAGCAAAGAATGAACATGAACACAAACACCAGAAAAGAGACAAAAAAAACCTTTTTCAAAGGCAAGAGAGGAAAAGTGGCAAAAAGAGTGGCTAGAGCATTCATGGCTGCACTTAGCGACATTGACAACACCTCAAGTGAAGAGCCAAGTTCTGATGAAGAAGAACCATGCAAGAGCGAAGAAAAGAAGGAAAAGACAAAATACTTCAACGACCTCTGCTTCATGGCCAATGACAAGCACAACAACGATGAGCTAGACTCATCTGAGGTTAGTTTATCTCATGACCAGCTACTTGTTCAAAATGATGAATCACATGATGCAATTATTTCACAAGATAGACTACTCAAACTTGCTGCTAAAGAACGAAAGGAACTAAAACTAAAAATTGAATCTCTTTCTACTGAACTTGCTTTGTTGAAGTCTAAGTCTAAAAATGCTAAATGTGAGTCATGTCTTGTTGTAATGAATGAACTTGCTCAAGTTGCATCTGATTCATGCTCAGAATCTTGAAAAACTTGAAAATGTTTAGAAGCAACTTTTGGAGGTGGATTCTAGTCCTTGTGTCATCAACGAATGCTTGAATTGTTCTTTACTTGTTGAAAGCATTAATTTGAGAGATAAGCATGTTGATGAACTTAAGGCTAGATTGGAGAGTGCTGATTGTTCTAAGGATGTGCAGTCGTCATGTTCCACGTGCATCATCCTGAAGGACCAACACTACAAGAAAATAATAAATTTTCGTCGGCTTTTTTAACTTCCGTCGGCATTTTAAAAGCCGACGAAAGTTATATAATTTCCGTCAGCCAAAATGAACCGACGTAAATTAACTTAACTTCCGTCGGCTTTCCCTAAAGCCGACGAAAGTTACGTAACTTTCGTCGGCATTCTCAATAAACCGACGAAAGTTATCTGGAGATTAGGTCTGCCCCGCGTGCGTGCCCTCCTCACTTTCCCCATCTACCACCCGCACTCATGCCCTCCTCACTTTCCCCATCTCCCGCTCGCACTCGCGCCCCATCTAGAAACCCTAAACCCTCCGCCCCACTGACCTCCGCCCGCCGGCCGCCGCTTTGTCCCGACGGCTGCCGCCTTCGTCCACTGGTCGCCGCCTTCAGTCCGCCCACCAGTAGCCGCCTCGCCCTACACCGACGGTCGTCGCCTCGGCCCAGATGTCGCCGTCTTCGCCCGCTCGTCGATAGCCGACTCGCCCTGCACCGATACCACCGCCACCAAGCCTCGCCTGAGTCGCGTCCCCTCGCTGGCCACCATGCTGCCACCGGCCACCCGCCTCGTGGCCCACCACCTCCTCAGGATCGCGTCGTCCTCTGCCCCGGAAGCGGCTGCACGCCGCCTGTCTCCGTCCCCGGTCAGGGCCCCTCCTCCCCCTCCCCGGTCAGGCAGATATTTGGTTCTGTTATTTCTGGTATTGTTTCCTTCACATAAACTAGGTGTTAGCTCGATTGCTCAAAATTGCATCAGCAATAACACTCTAATTTATGTGACTTTGGTCAATAAGACTGTAACAGATTATTTGGTTAAGACTTCCACAAGACAAGTAAGAATAAGAATCTCTTTTGCCTACTCTCTTAGGCCCTAAATTTTACATCAAATACATGAATTGCTTCCTTTATTCACCAAATAGTTAAATTTGATTAAAGAAAAAAGTACACCTCGTGCATTGATTATTACTGTAGCAGCAATTGAAATGAGTGTTATATATGAATGGAATAGATTGGATGAAAGAAGTTACCATAAAATGAATATTGAATACAATTGCAGAGAATATGTTGAAGCAACTGTAATTGGTTGGAAGTTTTGTAAAATAAAATGTTTTAGAGAACAATTTATGCCTGTCATCCAGCAAGCAAGTGCTCTCTATTAATGTCTTTGTTGTGGTGCAATACTGTCCGACTTTGCATTTGTGTAATTGTGAGTCTTTCATTGACTCAACTTTACTTCCAAATATCTGCCTGAAATGTGTCTCTGTTTTAGGTTCATACCTAGACAAATGAAATATTCCATAATACGGTACATTTTAGTCTTGAGCATGACTTTTAGTTCAAGAAAATAAGAAACCAAACTCATTTTGCAAACTATATTGGTTACAGACTATATTCCTTCATGTGGTTGGGCTAGTTGACCCTGATAAACTCAAGCCTGGTGATTTGGTTGGAGTAAACAAAGACAGCTACCTTATACTAGACACACTGCCATCAGAGTATGATTCACGAGTAAAGGCAATGGAGGTGGATGAAAAACCCACTGAGGATTACAATGATATTGGAGGTCTTGAAAAGCAGGTACATTGCTCAACATAAGTTGGAAGTTCAAGTTTCTTGTCTGATAAATGAAAATGATGACCACCAGCTCTTTATGGAATAATAGACTTATTATTTGCATCTCTTCATGCATCAAGCATGGTACATTTCCATACTCATTTTCCTTTTCATTCTCTCTTATCCACGAGCTCTTTAGGGAATAATAGAGTTACTATTTGCATCAATCAATGCAAATAGCATGTTACATTTCCATGCCCCTTTGCCTTTTAACTCTCTCTAATCCTTTTCATCTTGTGTTATTGAATATAGATCCAAGAGCTCGTGGAGGCAATTGTTTTGCCAATGACACACAAAGATCGGTTCCAAAGGTTGGGCATTCGTCCCCCCAAAGGGGTTCTTTTATATGGACCACCTGGAACTGGGAAGATACTGATGGCTCGTGCGTGTGCTGCTCAGACAAATGCGATGTTTCTGAAATTAGCTGGCCCACAATTAGTCCAGGTAATTATTTGTCTCAACCAAACAAGCTCCATTGAGTATCACCGTCTACTTTATTTATGACTATCTTGATATCTGTGTGGTGGATATGTGGAAACTTATGTGGTTTATCCTGTGGTCATTGACTGTCCTCATTCAATTATATATGGAATATTGCCTTGTATGTAGAAGTCTATATGCATTGTATTTGTCTTGCAGGGATACAACTGGTCCCTAAAAGATTCAGGAGTTTGATTCCAAGCTATATTAGAGACTATTTAATTGCTAAATGTATTTTTCTTGCATTGTATTTTAGTTGCTAAATGTATTTTTCTAGCATTTTATTTTCTTAGTTTTATTATGTCTATCTGTCAAGGATTCAGGAACATGTATTTATTTCAGAAGTTTGAGTTTGATCTTTCAGTTCTCAAAATACACTTGTCATTTGTTGAGTTATCTTGAACAGTTAGAAGTTTTAACTTATTTCTTGTAACACTTGTCATTTGTTATATTTGAATTTGACATATATATACTTGTTGCTATTGTTGTGGTACTGTATTCTGCTGGAATATAGTAATCTGCTTGTGGTGGTACACCAATATATTGCTGCTATTGTTGTAATTTGCTGGAATGTATAGAAAAAGAAAAAAAAAGAAAAAAAAACTTAATTTTCGTCGGCCAAAAATCGGCCGACGGAAGTTAAGCTAAAAAAGAGAAAAAAAGGAAAAAAACTTAATTTTCGTCGGCCAAAAATCAGCCGACGGAAGTTAAGTTGATTAACTTTCGTCGGCCATGCTTAGCCGACGAAAGTTAGCTAACTTCCGTCTACCCGCTTCCGTCGGCCAAATTCCGACGAAAGTTAGCCTTTTGCCGACGGAAGTTAGCTTCTTTCGTCGGAAAAGTGCTAACTTCCGCCGGCTTTGGCCGACGGAAATTGACTGGATTGTTGTAGTGCAACACAACTTCGCTAGAGAGCAAGTCGAAAAACTTAAGTGTGAGAATGATTTACTCTCCATGGTAGATAAGTGCACTGAAGGGAAGTGTAAAATGAATTTTCTTTTGGATAAAACAAAAATGTGTGCTGACAGGGCAGGCTTAGCTCTTGGGTTAGGTTATGAGAGAACTTCACCAAATACCCCAAGCAAAATTGTGTTCACTCTACCTACTACCCTTGACAAAGAGAGAGCCCAAGTTAGACACCCCTTAGAAAGCCAAAAATCCAACCCAACCTAAAAGGATAATCATTCCACCACCCAAGACAGACTCCAAGCAAAAACCAAGAAAAAATGTGAGGTTTGCACCAGAAACCTATGAACCTACACACAAGAAAGTTTTTCATTGCTCTTATTGTCATCGTGTAGGTCACTTGATTGGTTTTTGTTATCGTCTTATGAAAGATGAACGTAATGCTCATGCTCTAAACTTTCATGATTATTCTTCACTTGATTTGCATGAATAGGGTTATCATACTTATTCTGATTATGAGGCACCACATAGTTATATGAGTTACTATGCCCATCGCGGTTTATATCATGCTTCATATGATGTTAGACCACGTAGGGGTTTTGGTCCAAATCATTTTAGGAGACCTCAACACTTTGCAAGAAGACCTCGTGTTCAGTATAATTCTCATCCTACACAGTCTCTTGCTTTACCTAATTCTCGAGTAGTTCAGTGCTGGATACCTAGGCACTTTATTTCTAAACCCAGCGCTGAGTACTCGAGGTCTTCCGTCTCTACTTAGGGGAGGCATGGAAGGCTGGAGGACAAGTGGATTATTGATTCCAGCTATTCACACCACATGACCGGAAAGTCAGCAAGGTTCTCCAGCTTCACCTTAGCAAAGCAACGAGAAAACATCACTTTTGGAAACAATCGCAAAAGTAGAGTGAAAGGCCAGGGTATGATCAAAATCAATGAAAATTTCGCTCTCTCTAATGTTGCATTGGTTGAGGACTTAGGCTATAACTTACTTTCAATCTCTCAATAGCTTGATAGGGTTTTGAGGTTCACTTTGTTCGTGATGCCTCTCGTGTGCTTGATTCTTCTAGCGCTTTTATTTGCAAAATCTTTAGAGTAGGGAGAGTGTTTAGAGCTGACTTCTCTGAATCATTTGGATCTTCTCATTGCCTTTTAGCTGAACCTTCATCTGAGCTTTGGATGTGGCATAGGAGACTAGGGCACATGAGCTTTGATCTTCTTGCGAGATTGAGTGCCCTGGGACTCATCCAAGGATTGCCAAAGCTAAAATTTGAGAAGAACCTGATTTGTGCTCCATGTCGTCTTGGAAAAATGGTTGTCGCCTCACATTCACCCATAAACATGGTAATGACTGAGTGACCCTGTGAGCTTCTTCATATGGATACTGTTGGTCCATCTCGGGTTAGCTCATTAGGTGGAAAGTGGTACGTTCTTGTTGTTGTTGACGATTACTCTCGTTACTCTTGGGTTTTCTTTCTTGTGAGCAAGGATGAAATGTTCATACACTTTTGGAGCTTAGCATTGAGGCTATTCAATGAACTCCCCGGTGCAATGAAAGCTATTCGAAGTGACAATGGAATCGAGTTCAACAATAGCTGTTTTGTAGATTTTTGCCTTGAACATGGAATTGAACATCAGTTTTCCATGAGTACAACATGCTACATCTCCAATAGGATCTTTTTGCGCTCCTTGTTGAATGTAACATATTATGAACTTTGTTTTAGGAAGAAGCCCAAGGTCACTCACTTAAGAGTATTTGGTTGTTGATGCTTCATCCTAAAGCGAGGTAATTTGGACAAATTTGAATCACGTGCATCTGATGGAATATTTTTGGGCTACTCTTTGCATGGTCACTCTTATCGTGTTTTCAATCTTGAATCTAACACTATAGTTGAATCTTGTGATGTGTCATTTGATGAGACCTCTCCATGTGTTAGTTCTTATTTTGAACTTGCAAGTGAGCTCGATATGAGTGAAACTCTCTTTGAGGAAGAAGAACCATTAGATGGTGAAGATCATGATGTTGTACCACTACCTCCATATACGACATCTCTAGAAGCTTCATCTACTTCAACAAGAGGATCTAAAAATTCTACTTCTGGAAGCAACATCGACAAGCGTTGAGGGGAGATTCTGTCGTAGAGAGAAGCACCGCTTCGTATTCAGAGAATGCATCCTCCTGAACAGAACATCGGCGAGCTAAAAGAATTAGTAACTCAATCTCATGCTCATTTCGTTGATTCTGCTTTTGTCGCAAATTTTGAACCATTGGATGTTACTCATGCTTTGTCAGATGCGAGTTGGATCAATTCCATGCATGAGGAACTTGAAAATTTTGATAGAAATCAAGTTTGGATTCTTGTTGATCCACCCCCTAACATTCATATCATTGGAACAAAATGGATTTTCAAAAACAAACAGGGGGGATGGGGCTATAGTGAGGAACAAGGCTAGACTTGTGGCTCAAGGGTATACTCAAGTAGAGGGGGTTGATTTAGGAGAAACATTTGTTCCGGCAGCTTGACTTGAGGCCGTTAGGATCTTGCTTGCATTTGCATTATCTCGTGGCTTTAAACTTTTTCAAATGGATGTAAAAAGCGCTTTCCTTTAATGGCTTCATAGGAGAGGATGTGTATGTCAATAAGCCTCCTGGCTTTGAAAATCCCAAGTACCCCCATAGAGTCTTTAAACTTCACAAAGCTCTATATGGGCTCAAGCAAGCTCCGAGGGCTTGGTACGAACACCTTAGGACCTTCTTGATTGAGCACAGGTACAAAATGGGCTCTGTTGACAAGACCTTGTTCACTCTCATGCATGGCAAAGATTTCTTACTCATTCAGATTTATGTTGATGACATAATATTTGGTGGTTCATCTCATATTTGTGTGGCCGAGTTTGTTGAATCTATGAGAAGGGAATTCGAGATATCAATGATGGGCGAGCTGACCTTCTTCCTTTGTTTGCAAATCAAGCAAAGCAAACAAGGAACTTTTGTTCATCAGACAAAATACACTAAGGACCTGCTAAAACATTTTGACATGGCAGATGCAAAACCTCTTGCTACCCCAATGGGTACTTCTGTTGCACTTGATCCAGATGAAGATGGAGAAGAAGTGGACCAGAATGAGTTCTAAGCACGATCGGCTCCCTTCTTTACATGACAGCTACGAGGCCGGACATACACTTTGTTGTGTGTCTGTGCGCTCGTCTTCAGGCGTCTCCCAGGGCTTCACATCATCAAGCTGTCAAGCGCATTCTAAGGTATCTCAAGCACACTCTTGAATTTGGCATTTGGTATTCTGCATCATCTTCATTATGCTTGAGAGTTTTTTCTAACGCTAACTTTGTTGGATGTCGTATTGATCGCAAGAGTACTTCTGGGATGTGTCATTTTCTGGGTTCTTCTCTTGTGTGTTAGTCTTCACGCAAACAGTCTAGCGTTGCACAGTCTATAGTCGAGGCTGAATATGTAGCTTCCACTAGCTGTTGCGCACAGATTTTGTGGATGGTTTCTACTTTGCGGGACTTTGGGTTGGATTTTACAAGAGTTCTACTATTTTTTGACAACACAAGTGCAATTAGCCTAGCAAACAATCCAGTACAACATTCTAGGACTAAACACACTAACGTGCGTTATCACTTTTTAAGAAATCACAATGAGAAGGGGGATATTGAATTGCGCTTTGTCAATACCCAGAATCAGCTTGCAGATATTTTCACCAAGCCTCTCGATGCTTCTCGTTTTGCATTTTTGAGGGGAGAGCTTGGCATTTGTCATCCTTATGGCATCATGTGAGTGGAGTTATGTACTTTTGCATATGCTTTTGTAATATGATTAAATGCTTTCACATGTACATGCTTTAGTGTGTTCTTTACAATTCTGTCTTATACTCATGTTGATTATGCTTGGATTGAATACATCTAACTATATGTCTTGAGCATGGATTTTATTTGTGAAAATTTGAAAATGATCACTACTTAGTCTGGAAACTAGCATGAATAGGCTAGGGTAATTTTGCTCTTCATTATATACTTGATAGCTTTGTCCTTTTCACTTGGATGCTAATACGCAACATGATCTTGTTATGCTCAAAATTTAAAAAAAAATGAAAAATGAGAATGGTGAATGATGAAAATGAAACAAAAATATTGATGTTGTGATAAAATTGAAAAGATCCAGGTGGGTTTGCGTAGTCGCACTACTCTGTTCTAGACTGCTTATCATTGCACTTTGATATGAACTGGGACATTGAAGTGTATACCATGATCAATGCCTTAAGATTCTGATGGTTTATCCTAGGCTTGTCTTAGTCGGTTAGCATAAGGTTGATGTGCAAATAACCCCTAGCACCTAAAACAAAAAGGAATAAAAAGTTTAATTTGCTCGCATATCATGTTTGCTGTAGCTCGTCGTAGTGGGATGTGATTATCTCGTTTGTCTTTGACTAGCTTTTGTATCTCTTACCTTGCCATGTCTAGTATGCTAGTTTGGGTAGTGATGCTTTTATTTGCTAAAACATCAAAATGCTTGCTCTTACTGTTATTTAGATTGTATACATTTTGGATTATCATTCAGTTGGCTAGGACAGTTTGTGAGGCACAAGGATTGTGTGTACTGTAATTGGACTTAATTATATTCCGGAAGCATTGCATGTACACTTTACTCTCACGACTCATGGAGCTATTTTGATGTCTGCATTGCCAAAGGGGAGAGTTCATGAACTATTTTGTTGTTTTTGTTATTCATTGAGTTTGTGAGGTAGTTTTTGTTCTATCATCCATTCTTTTCAAGTGACATGTCTCTTATTTTTGCTCTTTCTAGAGCTTTCATGGTCACTTGTGTGCTGAACTTGTGTTTTAATCTTCTTTTGATCTTGAATTGTCAATGCACTTATCAAAGGAGAGATTAAGGAACCTAGTGAGGATCTTAACTATGGTACAAGGCTATGATGAGTGATTGACGGGGTTTGTCATGAGGTTCATGTATGGATACTTGGAAGTGTGTGTGCGTCTGTGCTTGTCTCGTGTGTGCAGGGTTGAGATACTCATCAACTATCGATGACAAGGGATCAGGGTTAGATGGGGAGTCTAATGCCATATGGTCGAGGGTGTCAGTCGAAGTTGAGAGTGACCTCAGATGTACGCATGGAGATCGAGCAAGACTTGGGATGACGGTAGATCAAGATGAAGTGTCGTTCGAGTCAGCGAAAGGGAAGCCAGTACAAGTGACAAGGTGGCTCGAGGGATCGAGAGTGGGAGAGACTTGCTGGCAGTCGAGTTCATGGACTGATGACGATCGTCGACGATCGGGGAGGCTTTGTCGGTTTTTGCTGAAAACCATCGCATCTCTAAATGTCTTTAAAATTCAATAATTAGGAGTTTAGTTTTTATTCAGTATTGTTGCCGTAAAGGATTACGCTAACAGGTTCTCTAAGATCAAGAACAGACAAACAATTAGTTCGTGTTTAAGAACTATCTCAAGCCTCCGAATTGGATAATAGCTTAAGTTGTCCGAATATGTGTATTAGAATAGCTGAGTATTCAATCCTTGTTACAGGGTAAGGAGGGGGGTATTTATAGGCAAAAACAGCTAAGGAAAAGACCTATTTACCCCTCTATTACAACCGATACAGTGGAAACTATTCGGTACCCTGAACAGGGTTAAAATGGTAAAATCTACCCAAAGCAAGTAGATAAGTCAAACATCTTATCAGTCCTGTCGTTTGGCTCCAAAGCCTCATATCTCGCGGAGGGTCCTTTGGATCGTAGATCGAAGCACCCTTCGTCTTAACGATTCCTCCACCTTCGAACATGAGCCCATCAGCTCCGAAGCTGATAAATCCTTTTGAACTATTAGTCTCTAAGTCTTGAAGGTGAAGCATTTTCCCCCAACAGTAGCCCCTCAAATACACCTGTCCGAATTTGACCTGTATAGAAGGAAGGCAGTATAGACCAGGAACATTTTCATATTTTGAGACTTAGAGAAAGTTGAACACATTACATTCTTTCGGAGGGCCTTTAATCCAAGGCGTTCGGACCATGGCTTCGAGTCCTCAACCACCGTGTGAACGCTTCGTGGGAAAGAGAACCGTTACGAAGTCCAAACTGTCGTGAAGAGCCGTTTGATTAGAACCGTTACTATGCAAGTAGCCGTTACGCTCTATAAAAGGTAACAGTCGAAATTTACGGCGGACTCACACCGTTCCGCTCCCTTAGGCCCACCTGCCAGCGATGGAAGTTGAACCTGCAGTGTGAATGCAATTGAAGCACAGCAACTAGCGGACAGTTATAAAAAGGGGATTGGAATTACCCAGAACTTTTTACCGTGCCTAGCATTCGCGACTCACTTTCTTCAATCTCCAATTTTCGCAACTTCCCGATCCACCAAACCATGGCGAGGACCAGCCACACCGTGTCCAGTGGTGGTGGGCACTCTAGCGCAGAGGCAAGCGTGGGCGGCTTCAGCCATAGCAGCAATGGCGGGAGCTCCGGGCGACGCTTGGCCCAAGAACCCCCGGTAGCTCCGCCCGCCATTCAAGAAGAAGATCTCTCAAAGCTTCCTCATCGGCCAGTCTACGAGCACCGCCGAATCTATTGAAGAGGTTGTGGAAGGGAAGCTAGGGTCCGGAATGAGGACTCGAGTCCCCGTACTGGAATCAACTCCGCGGCCACGGAGCGGAGAGGTCGTGGTCTTCGAGGCCTTCTTCGAGGCAGGCCTGGGGCTGCCGACCATCGACTTCTTATCTGAGGTATTGGACATGTTCCACATTACCTTACCCCAGCTGTCTCCCAATGCCATCGCCCGTCTGGCTGTCTTCGAGTGGGCGCTTCAGGTCGAGGGGTGTGAGGGGCGATCGGAGGTCTTCGACGCCACCCACGAAGCCATCCGCTAGCCGAAGCCGCAAGATGGCCCCGGGGACACCAAGGTGATAACGGCCTTCGGAATCGTGAACTTCTAGCTGTGGAGGGAGCACTCCCAGCATTTTCCAGCGAAGGCTATCAACGACCACTGGTACACCAACTAGATCATTTAGTGGTTCTATGTCCGAGGTGGGAGAGGACTCCCCTATCGCTAGACCTCTTCAGGAGATCTGGTTCCGGAAGGAGGCGGAGGTTACCCTGAACCCTAGCCTTCTCTCAACGTGGCTAGGGCTACTGAATTCGGTGGCCAGCCGCATGAGCATGCTCGATCTTGCCGAAGAGTTCATTGCTCTTCGAATCCCACCCCTCGGGGCAAACTGGACGATCGTGTTTCAACAAGCTTCGGAGGGTGAGCTCCGAACTCTAGGTAAGACTTCGACTCTCCTACAATAATATGTTAGATGAAGAAAATAACATACTTATAATATGTTACCTTTTTCGGCAACTCCACTGGCATTAGCCCCGGAACAGATAGCACGGGCCACCGAACGGGTCCTCGGAGCCCCTACGGTGGCCGAAAGGCAGAAGAGGTTAGGAGCTAGTGGGGAGCTGGGAGCTGCTCCAACAGGGTGTGGGGAGCCCTCAGGATGGTGCCTCCTCCTCTGCCGGATTTCAACCTGGCCGAAGCGGCCCCTCAGAAGAGGAAAACCATCGCCGAGCCTCCGAAGAAGGCCGGCAAGACCCTCACCATGAAGAAGAAGGTGGTGAAGATCCCTCCACAGCTGACCCCTGCTTCGTCTGCTTCATCCTTGGGCATTCGGAGTTCGGCTTCGGAGGAGTCCGGCAGCAAAGGCTCTGATGTCCAATTGGCGAAGCACTTCGAGAACTACCTTCTGGCGGGCAACGAAGACGCAGCAGGGGTCCCAACCGAAGCTTCTGCTCGAGAGGCTGCGGAGGTAGACACGCCACATACTCCCACGCCCGCTATCTTAAGCTCGGAGCCGGAGACCGTCGCCCCCAACTGACCCATAGCTGGGGTGATAACGGCGGAGGTTGCGGTTCCTGCGGATGCTACATCGGAGAGGACTTCGGGGGATGACCTCGATGAGATTCTCCGGAATGTACGAAGTGCTGGAGGACCCGTAGATTTTACCTCAAGGTGCCTCCGAAGGTATACTTCGAATCCTTTACCTTAGTTAATTCCTGTAACGACTTTTACTTGTAAATGTTGACCAAATACCTTGACACTGCAGGTAGATCGAAGGGCGACGAAGCCCCGGATGCACAAGAAGCTCCAGCCCCTTCTAGGGTTGTTGCTCAGATGGACACCTCGGCCCCACTGGACACCCCGGCTCCAGTGGCAGGGGTCCGTTTCCGCCGAAGTGGCTCCGGTGGCAGGGGCCATCCCTGCTGACGCGGCTCTAGCCAGAGGGGCAGCCACCGAAGGGGGAGCCACCTTTGTCAGATTCGAGCCTCTTATCTTCGTTCTGGGGAGGGGCAAAAGCATGTCAAGCCTCAGACTCCCTCCTGCCCCGACGATGGCACCCTCTTCCAACGAGCCTTCGGCGAGCAAATCAGAGGAAGAGGCAACTACAGATGATCGCCAAGCTCTGTCTTGGCTTCCTCTGCTAGCTCCTTTCCTGGAGGGGTGGACGGGCCTCCGGGCGCTTGTAGGGCCTTTGGCGGAGAAAGGCTAGGAAGTTGCTAACTCTGACTTGGTCTTCGTTTTGAGTGAAGCCAGGGCCCCACAGCTTAACATGGCCCTCGAAAGGGCTGCCCTTCAGGTATAAGAAGTACCACACATATTTTTAATTAGCAAATGTAAATACCTGGTACTTACTTATTCTTCTTGTAGCAATTTATCCTTGCTAGAGCGGCAGTGACTTCCAATGAAGTCGAAACTAACCGACTCAAGAGGAAGGTTACCACTCTCCAATCGGCGCTTAAAGGCTCCGAAGAGAGAACACTTCGGTTGGAGGAAGAGGTCCTCGAAGAACGGAGGGCTAAGGTCGAAGCCGACTGAAGCCCTCCGACTCGAAAGGCAGAGCAGCGACACACTCCGGATTTTAGCCCAAGAAGCTAAACTGAGTGCTTGGTGCTCCGAGCGGAGGTCGAGAAGCTCCGACAGGCAGCGGCCACTTCGAGCACCCAACTGGTAGAGCTCTAGGGCTCTCTTAAGCAAGCGATGGCCCAGAAAAGCTCCTTGCTGTCCTGGATGGCCGAAGTGTCTGCCTACTGCTGCGGGGTTGGAGGCGGCAGAGAAGAAAAATGCGATTGTGGCAGAACGTACCTTGGATGCCCTTCAGGGTACCTTGGAATATTTTGGCACTATGTGCCCTTCAGTCTTCTGCTGCGGCCAGCGAGTCCCTTGATCGGATGTTGAAGAATATTCAAGTGGCGACGTCGCTGATGATGGGCTTCGGCATCCGGTAACGGAGAGATCTCCGGACAGTGCGCTGGAATAGGAGTTCTTCGTCACCTCGAAGCCCTTCAAATTCCTATCGCTCTGGTCAGGGGTTCGACACCCGGAAGCTTTTCCTCCGAGGGCTTGTTGCATCCTTCGGTAGATGTAGCTTCTGCTTGGGAAGTTTTCCGGTCAACCTGGAAGACGGACCACAAGGCTATAGCTAAAGCTTGGATCGACGAGGCCCGTCGGTAGAAGCAAGCACAAACGAGGCCGCCGCTTCCAGCCTCGCCTGCTCCGACACCTCCTGCTCTGACAACCGGCTCATAGGTCTAGCTCGTAGGGCACTAGATTATGTATAAGAAATCTTGTAAAGCCCCTCGTATTAATGAAGAGTTATAAACAAAAGACTTGTTTGGGTGTTTTATCTTTTAGGTTCTGTCATGCCTTTCGGAACCTGACTTCGAAATATTGGAAATTAACGAAGGGCTTCGGAAGTAGTGGTCAATCCTTGAGAGCTTAAGGCCTTACCGTCGCTCCCGCTTCTCTGTTCCTCTTGGAGATAAGGGATAGGTAACCCTCGAAGTTTTTCAAGAAGTCCTATCTTTCATCAAGGAAGAGGAAAAGGAGAAGGCCTCTTCATCCTCCGAACATATAGATTGGTCTGACTCGGAGTACCAGGCTGAAGACCCTACAGAGGCTAACTCCGAAGACATTCTGACTTGGGTCGAGCTTCAAGAGGAGCAGAAGAAACTGTGAGCTTTGAAGAAGAAGAGAAGTACTCAAACTAAAAGGACAATCCCAACAGCTTCGAGCTCCGAAGGTCAAAGTAGCCATAGAGGCCGAAAGGGTCTCCGATTTCACTCAGGCTTGGACCAAAATTTCTCTTGATATAAAAGTATGACATATTAATATGAATTGCACTGAAAGCATTTTGTTGTTTTTTACCGTTACCTCCTACCCCTCCTTGTGGGTGGGGGACCTTACGCGTTGCAATAAGGTCTGTCGGACACAATGACGTGCACAACAATTCGATGCTTCGCACAACACTTAATGACCATACTTTACCTTTTCGTAGGGTTCTTCGAACATAGGTTTGTATTATGATTTTTGTAAGTGTCAGAGCTGAATCTATATATGCAGGCTCCTATACTAGTTGCTTAGGACTTTAAAAGTGTCTCATTGGCCGGAGCCTTGAAACCTTATTGCTTGGTCACCTTCTACTCTTTTACAGATGCTTCGGACCCGGAGGCCAGAAATCTGTTCTTTTAAAGTCCTTAAACTCTTCTATGGATCCTAACAAGCCGGAGCCTAGAATCCGTAGGCTGGCCACCTTCGGCTCTTTTACAGATACTTCGAACCCGGAGGCCAGAAATCTGTTCTTTTAAAGTCCTTAGACTCTTCTACGGATCCTAACAAGCCGGAGCATGGAATCTGTAGGCTGGCCACCTTCGGCTCTTTTACAAGATACTTCGAACCCGGAGGCCAGAAATCTGTTCTTTTAAAGTCCTTAGACTCTTCTACGCATCCTAACAAGCCGGAGCCTGGAATCCGTAGGCTGGTCACCTTCAGCTCTTTTACAGATACTTTGAACCCGGAGGCCGGAAATCTGTTCTTTTAAAGTCCTTAGACTCTTCTATGGATCCTAACAAGCCGGAGCCTGGAATCCGTAGGCTGGCCACCTTCGGCTCTTTTACAGATACTTCGAACCTGGAGGCCAGAAATCTGTTCTTTTAACGTCCTTAGACTCTTCTACGGATCCTAACAAGCCGGAGGCTGGAATCCATAGGCTTGCAGCGAAGCCCTTGAACCCATGATTCGCAGGCTGTTGCCTGGGTCCATAGAAAGATACTTGACTCCACAAGCATCTCCGTCCTTCTGATGCGTCCACCAGGAGTAAGGGATATTCGAAGAGCAAACAAGATTCGACCCTCCAGTTTATTTAAAAAAGGAATCTTTATAAGTGATTACAAGGAGCCCCTAAGCGTAGTAACGCTTAAGGTGCTCTGCATGCCATGCATGTTTCAATTCTTCCCCTTCTAAATTAGCTAATTTAAACGATCCGGGGTGCCCTGAGCGTAGGATAATATATGGTCCTTCTCATTTATTTCCTAGCTTCCCCGGGGCTATTACACTTCGCAAGACTAAATGACCTGGTCTAAGCTCGTTGAGCTTTATCTTCGGGTCATACCATGTTTTTGTTTGGCCTTGGTACTTCATCAGATTGGTGACAACTCGAAGCCTTGTTTCTTCTGACAAGTCTAGCGAAGTATTCCGCTCATCTTCATCTCTGGGTTGCACTGCACGAAGGGATCCACCCCTGAGCTCCGTAGGAGTCATGGCCTCATCTCCGAATAGCAGTCTAAATGGGGTAAAGCCTGTGGACCTGGCTTGAGTGGTTCGAATGGACCACAAGATCTTGGGAAGCTCTTCGACCGACGGCCCCTTGGCCAACCCGACAATCCTTCGATTCAGACCAGAGAGAATGTTCTCGTTGGCTCACTCGACAGCTCCATTGGACTGTGTATGGCACACTACTGCGAAGCATAACTTAATGCCCAGTTCTTCACAAAATTCTTTGAACATGTCAGCTTTGAACTGGGTTCCGTTATCCACAGTTAGCTCCCTTGGCACTCCGAACCTGCATATAATATTTTGCCAGTAAATTTTTTGTACAATCCTTGAAGTGATAGCAGTCAATGGTTCTGCTTCAACCCACTTTAAAAAATATTCGATTGCTACCACTGCAAACTTCAAGCTGCCTTTGGCCATTGGACAAGGACCAATGAGGTCCATTCCCAACCGAGCCATTGGCCACACCGGGGCAATAACTTGAAGTGGCTTCATCTTCCCATCCACTAGCATCCTTGGCAGGTTCGGACCAACTCCTCCACATCTCTTACAATTGTCGGCCAGTATAGCCCCTACCGAAGTGTTTTGCCTACTAGAGCGTGAGGGGCTAAGTGGCTTCCACATAAATCTTCGTGAATGTCTCGAACAATGTCTTGGCCTTTGGGTTGGGAGATGCATCGGAGTAGAGGAGAACACACTCCGGCTTTGTACAACATTCCATTGACAAGCTTATAATTTCTAGCCCTTGCTTGTAACCTTCGGAAATCCGGACCTTCTGAAGAGTCTGCGCTACCTTGCAAGATATCCATTATCGGAGCCCGCCAATCTGCAGCTGGAATGCAAAGGACTTCTGCGGAGGGTAATTGATTAACTGCATGCTTGACTAGTTCTTCATAGAAAGCACCCTCCGGGAGGTCCAATGCTCCGGCTGCAGCTTTTGCTAGAATATTGTGAGTTGATTATCTGCTCGAGGGATACTTCGAACAGAAAATCCTTTGAATGCTGCTTCAGTCTTGCAGATTTCTTCGAGGTATTGCGCTAGATGTGGGTTCTTTGCTTGAAAGCTCTTGTCAACATGCCCCGCGATGACTTGGGAATCTGTTTTAATTATTATCCTTGCTGCTCCAAGTGCATTTGCCTTTCGGAGGCCTAGCAGGACCCCTTCGTATTCTGCGATATTATTGGTGATCTTAAAGTTGAGCCTCACAGAATACATGGCCTTTTGCCCTGACGGTGATATGATGAGCGCTCCAGCTCCGGCACCAGATGCCTGATAGGCTCCGTCAGAAAATATTGTCCATAAACCCTCGGAGGGCTCCTCCGGAGCCCAAACTGCAGATGGCGTCCACTCTGCTATGAACTCAGCTATGATTTGGGATTTGATAGTTGTTCTTACTGTGAAGGAAATTCTGAAGGGGCTAGCTCGACAGCCCATTTTCCGATCCTACCCGTAGAATCTTTGCTTCAGAGCATATCACCAAGAGGGTACGAGGTAGGAACGATTAGGTTATGCGCCAGAAAGTAATGCCTTAGCTTCCGCGAGGCCATCACCAGGGCATAAGAAAATTTCTCGAGCTCGGAGTATTGTATCTTAGCTCTGGACAAAGCTTCTGAAACAAAATAAACTGGGTTCTACACCAGCTTTCCCTTAAGCTCAACTTCCTTGACCAGTACTGCACTTACTGCAGAGCCTGTTGCTTGCGAGATAAAGGAGGAGCGTTTCCTCCGAGAGGGGCATAGTAAGTGTTGACAGGTTTCCGAGGTATGCCTTAATATCATCGAAGCTCTTCCCGCACTCCGGAGTCCAGTTGAAACTTTCGGACCCTTTTAGGGCTTTGAAATATTGGAAGGCTTCGTTCTGCTGACCTGGCCTGGAATCTACTAAGAGCTGCGAGCCTTCCTGCTAGCTTCTGTACTTGCTTCAAATTTCCTGGTGGAGCCATTCTTTGCAGTGCACTTATCTGCGTTGGGCTAGCTTCGATTCCTCTGTTCAAAACTAAGTACCCTAGCAGTTTTCCTACTTGTGCCCCGAATATACACTTTTTAGGATTGAGGCGTACTCCACATGCTCAGAGGCTCTCAAACGTTTCAGCTGGGTATAGACTATGCTGGTGCTTTTAAGCACTCTTTATTACAATGTCATCCATATAGGCTTCGACATTCCGGCCTATTTGGTGACCTAGAGCCTTAGCTATTAAAAGTGAAAATGTGGCTCTGGCATTCCGCAAGAAAAAAGGCATTCTTACATAACAAACTACCCCGGACGGAGCTATAACACTTGTCTTGGCTTCGTCTTCACGCTTTAGCCAGACTTGATGATACCCGGAATAAGCATCGAGGAAGGTTAGCAATTCGGAGCCGGCAGTGGAATCCACCAGCTGGTCTATTCGGGGCATAGGGTAGGGGTCTCGCGGGCATGCTTTATTTAATGAAGTAAAGTCAATACACATGTGCCACTTGCTCGATTCCTTCTTCCTTACAAAGACAGTGTTTGCCAACCACTCGGTATGGGCTACCTCCCTGATGATGCCAGCCCTTAACAATTTTTCTACTTTGGTCTTGGCGAGGCTTTCCCTTTCCGCAGATAGCTTGCGGAGCCCCTGGCGCACTGGCCTAGCCTTCGGGTTGACGAGCAAGTTGTGCTCGATGATATTCTAATCAACCCCGGTGATGTCTTCGTCAGTCCAAGCAAAGACATCCAAATTTTGCTTGACGACTTCCAACGAGGCAGCTATCTCTGGGGATAGCCCCTTGCTGAACTGTATTGGGTATTCTTTGCCATCCTTTGAAATTATCTTCGTCGCGACATCACCTTCCAGGCTTGGTCTAAGGGAGAGCCCCTTCGAAGAGTTCGAAGCCTCCGGAACATCTTCTGCGCGCTCCATCACACTGTGCACTTGCCGGGGGTCCAACGACTGACCGTGACCATACTCCATTCTTCGGGCTATAGCTTGGTCTCCTGAAACAGTAAGAACTCCATCTTGTGTGGGCATTTTGAGACAGAGATAGTTGTGATGTGCTATAGCTCCGAATTTGTTCAGCATCCGTCACCCGAAGATTGTGTTGTAAGCATAGGGGGCGTTGACGACGTCGAAGATCACCTCCTCCAAAGGCCCTCTATGAAAGCAACCTCGAGGCCTATTTGGCTGAGGGCATCGAGAGGCGGACCTGCGAATCCTTGATGTGGCCGGGCCACTAGAAGTAGATGCTTCCGAGGTATGCACATTTGGTTGAAGGCCTAGACAAAAAGTATGTCTACGGAGCTCCCGCCGTCCACCAGGATCCTTCGGACTTCCACCCCTGCTATATCTGCGGAAATGACCAAGGGGTCAGCATGGGGGAACTTCACCCCCGCGGCATCACTGGCAGTAAAAGAAATGGGCTCATGAGACCATTCTGGCATTCCTTCCGCGGAACTCGAGGTCCCAATGTGCCCTACTTCGCGGACGTATTCGCGCCGCTGCCTTTTGGACATGCTTCCGAGGGTCCCCCCTCCGGAGATGGGCAGGACCACTCGCTTGCTGTGGTCCTGTGGGTCTTCCTACTTCGGTGGTGGCATAATGTTGGCCACCGGAAGTCGCATGGGGGCTTTGGGGACACCGGCTCGGGCCATGATTTGCACAGGCTCCAACCGTGCCACAGGTGGGGCTCGATCTGAAGTACGCCGCCCAGTACTCCATCCTAGGAACTCACCCCGAAGGGCTAACACCGCCTTGCAGTCCTTCGTGTCATGGCTTCTATTGTCGCCATGCACGCAGCAAAAGAAACTCTAGCGCCTACCAGGCACTCTTTCCTGAGGCTTCGGTGCTCCAGTCTTGAAGCCTTGCGCCTGCTGATAATTGGCAGGTGCCTTCGGAGTGGAGGGTGTGATGCCTAATACCTCCGAGCAGAAATGCTTCTTTCCTCGCCTGTGCTCGCTGAAGCGATTGTCTTGAGGGGGTTACAGAGAAGCTGAGGCTTTGGGCTTCGTCTTTACTTCTCGGAGGGCAGGTGCAGGTGTCCACGGCTCGTCGAAGGCAGCCTTCCTCCGCCTTGGCATACTGTTTGAAGTATGCCATCAGTTGTGCCATGGATGACACAGGCTTCCGATGGAGCTTGCTGAGGAGATCGGGGTTAAGCACCCCTTCGCGGGCGGCATCGACTACCAAGGAGGTAGACAAGCCCTTGATCTGTGACATGGTGTGGGTGAAGTGCGTGAAGTATTCCCGAAGCGTTTCCCCTGCTCGCTGCTTCACCTGAAACAAGCTCCCTGTCGACATCGGAGCCACAAAGGTACCCTGGAAGTTGCTTACGAACTTCCTCTTCAACTGCTCCCAAGATCTGATCGATCCTAGCTTCAAGGACCAGAACCACCGGAGAGCCACGCCTTCGAGAGCGATGGGGAAACACTTTGCCATAGTGTTACGCACCCCTCCGCTTGCTTCTATCGCCAGGGCATATGAGCGGGCAAATTCTCTGGGGTATGACCCGCCGGAGTACTTGTGCAACTTCGAGGCCTTGAACCTGGGATCGAAGGGCACCATTTGCAAGTCCGAATGTAGCGGAGACTCCTCATCAAAAGATGCGTTCTCAGCCTCCTCTAGGACTTGAACAGCTTCGGGAAGATTGCGAGCACCACCGTCTTGGGGCCCTTCTGGAGTCTCGGTGGAGGCTTGGGAGTGGAGGCGATCGGTGGCCTCTTGCCTCCATCTAGCCACTTCCTCCTGAAGCCTCGCTAACTGAGTAGCTTCGGCCCCAGGAAGGTCTTCTTCTTCGTCAAAGGGTACCTCCGGGTCTCGGGAACTGACATAATCAGTTTGGAGCACCGTAGGAGGAGCCCGAGGGCCTCTAGGCACTCGACACCCAGCGACACCCTCGGGAATCGTTGGAACAGCTGAGGGTCCAGCTCCATTGGTCCGAGGGGACCTTTGGAGAGGACTCGAGGCTTGGCTTCGCTTTGGAGGCATAGCTAGTAACAAAGAGGTCTGTTGACACGGAAATGTGTCACCGCACTTGGGTCAGTACGGCGATCCAAAATTGCACGGATACTTAGGGACAGGCCTAAGCGTGACGTAGCACCGACGTCATGTTCCGACTACCCTTAATATTGATAAGGGGGTGGAGTCGCCAGGCAACCAGATTACAAGAAATAATCCAATTAGCCGAAAGAAATAGATCAAATGGGTTAATATCGGCAAACCAGTCGGAGTCCTCCTGGTTCGAAGTATGATGCGAAGGGTGCGCCAAAGGGTACCTTCGGCGTCTGGTGCGAGGTGCTCCGCCTAAGGGTACTTCGGCCCTCGGTGCGAGGTGCTCCGCCGAAGGGTACTTCGGCATTCGGACTGATCCTGCCGAAGGTAGACTCTGAACGGATCTGACCCCGGCGATCACCTCCGAACAGCGGGGTTCGGCGTGCGATCTCCGATGCAACGAATTACAAAGTGGTTACGCGAAGGCCATGCGCGTGTGCAACTTCGCCTTGGTGCGGAGTATAATCGTGCCAAAGTCTGTCATGACGAAGTATCGTGCGAAGCCTGTTTCGAAGCCTGCGGTCCTGTCGAAGGGCGTCCTGGGGACCTCCAGAACTGATCTCTCAACTCCAAACACCTCCGGCGAAGGGGCTCCGAACGTGCAAACCTGCAATAGGGATGAAGCAAAGTACCAATTCGGCCTTAGGACCGAATTTGCAAGGTGTTGCACGGGTAGCGAAGGTAGCAATCTATTACTCGGATTAGCGGATACTTCACAAGTGAAGTAACAAGGTGATAGCAATCTGTTCCGTAGATTAACGGGGACTTCACGGGTGAAGTACCAAGGCTTACCACTGTTCCGTAGTGGCAGACGGAGGGCTTCCAGGCAAACCCACGTAGAGGTACAGGAAAGCAAAGGTAAAAGTAAAGGTACGATCAAAGCATGGCTTTGGTTTGGTTTGTGTTGGGGGCCTTCTCCACGCCGGCCAGACCTCTATATTTATAGAGGGTTAACTCTAATCTAATCTGCTATTAATCCGGCCGGATAGAGATAAAGATTGAGCTGGCAACACATCCAACTCTATCTCTGCCGAGGTGGGCTTCGGTCAGGCCCGCCGAGGCCTACTCCTTGGGCCGAAGCTTCGACAACGTGGGCCACTAAAGGTTCCCGAAGCTTCGGCAGCGTGGGCCTCAGAAGGTTCCCGAAGCTTCGGCAGCGTGGGCCTCTGACGGTTCCAGAAGCTTCGACAGCGTGGGTCTCCAAAGGTTCCCGAAGCTTCGGCAGCATGGGTCTCCGAAGGTTCCCGAAGCTTCGGCAGCGTGGGGCTCCGAAGGTTCCCGAAGCTTCGGCAGCGTGGGCCTCCGAAGGTGCCTGAAGCTTCGGCAGCGTGGGCCTCAGAAGGCTTCCTGGTCGAAGCCCATGGGCTGGCTGGAGGCCTTCGGAACCAATAGCTCGACGGGCTTTGGCCCCATAGGGCTTCGATCGGTCAGACCCTGGACATGTGTATTTTTGGCCCAAATCACCAAAAATTGATATTTTTATAATCTAGACATTAATGCCATTTTTTGCTATCAACACATGCCCCCTGCCTTTTAGTGAACTAGTGAACTAAAAGCACAATGAGCTTGAGACGATACTGTTCATATCGGCTTTTTGACATTTTATAACGGTTGCCACACACTCGAGAAGTATCTTTTCAAGTACCTACCATTCAAAGCCCTTCGAAACCGCTCTCCCTGTAAGGATTCCAACACGTATGCGTTGCCGGGAGCGATTTCGGCTACCTTAAAAGGACCTTCCCAACTAGGTGACCATTTCCCAAATTTGGGACTTTTCGTGCCTAAAGGCAAAATCGTCTTCCATACCAAGTCTCCTATTTGAAACAATTTTGGTTTAACCTTCTTATTGTAGGCTCTAGCTACTCTCTTCTTGTCTACCTCTATGGCTTCTAAAGCTCTTAGTCTCTTATCGATCACTTCCTCCAGATTGTCCTTCAGAAGAGCTTCATATTCATTGACCGATAAGTTGTCTTGCTTCAACACTCTTAAGGAGCCAAGATCTACCTCTATAGGCAGAACGACCTCTTATCCATATACTAACTCATATGGACTGACCTTGGTGGCATCGTGCTTCGCAATCCTACAAGCCCATAACTCCTCTGAAAGCACCTCATGCCACCTTTTCAAAACTCTTCAATTTTCTTCTTAATAAGCTTAATCACGGTCTTATTACTAGACTCGGCCCGACCATTGGCCTGAGCATAGTAAGGTGAAGAGTTTATCAACTTAATGCCATAGTACTCGGCGAAGTCCCTTACTTCTTTTGAAACAAATGAACTACCTTGGTCCGTAGTAAGAGTTTGAGGGATGCCGAATCTATGTATGATGTGCTTTAAAATAAAATCACGTACCTCGTTATGGGTCATGTTCTTGAGAGGTACGGCCTCGGTCCATTTGGTGAAGTAATCTGTTGCCATCAACACGAACCGATGCCCTTTTGAAGAAGGAGGGTAGATTTGGCCGATGAAGTCTAAACCCCAACCTCGAAATGGCCATGGCTTGACAATAGGATTGAGTAATGAGGCAGGAGCTGACTGGATATTTCCAAACTTCTAACATGCCTCACACCCTCTATAGTACTTGAAGCAATCTTCAGTCATAGTCGGCCAATAAAAACCCGCTCTTTTGAGCATCCAACTCATCTTTTGGGCCGACTGATGAGTGCCGCAAAGCCCCTCATTGACTTCTCCTGTAGCTACCTGGGACTGCTCATGGTCTAAACACTTCAATAGCACTCCGTCAATGGTTCGGCGATACAATGTGTCATCTACCAACATGAATTTGAACGCTTGTTGCCAAACCTTCCGATCAACCCTTCAGCTAGGGTCTTTCAAATACTGGACGATTGGGATTCACCAATCGCCCGTACAGATTTCAGAGGGATTCGCTAGTTCACCCTCTAGAAGAACTTCTAAAACACTGACCTCGGGGTGCCCCCCAAGCCATTTCAGCTCCTGCCGAAGCCTGACCGAAGCGGCCGCTCGGAGTGTGCTGGGCCGAAGCCCTTCGGAGGGTTCGGACTCCGGAGAGCCTTCCCCGTCCGAGAGACTTCGGACTATAGGCTTTGGCATGCCGGACCCCTCGGTGGGCGGAGCGCTCCGATCCAGGGGCTCCAGCATGCGGTGGCCTTCGGCGACCTAAGGGCCTCGACCCGAAGGGTACGCTTGTCCAGCGTCACTAGCTTCGACAATGAGACCAAACATTGGCTTTTTCAACACAGAAAATTTCCCTCTCCTGACTTCGTAGCTCGATGCTTGCTGAGCCAAATCATTAGCGATCGAACTGGCTTCTCTTGACACGTGAGATATTTTGAAATCATCAAAAGTAGCAACTATGTCTAGGCACTTGTCCAAGTAGCTATTCAGCAAGCCATTAAAACATTGAGCATTCTTGGCTACTTGTTGCACTACTAATAATGAATCACCGTACGCGTGAACATGCTTAGCACCTATAGACTCTAATAGTTCAAGGCCTAGCAACAAAGCTTCGTATTCGGCTTGGTTATTAGTGGAAGAAAACTCTAGTCGGGCCAAGGTTTCAAAGCACATACCATTAGGTGATATGAGAACCACTCCAATACCCTGGCCATTCTTGCAAGCCGAACCGTCAAAATAGATTTTTCATGGCACTACCTCAACTAGAGCAATAGAATCACTCCAGCTAGCATCTATGTGATGATCAACTATGAAGTTAGCTATGACTTGGCCCTTCATCGCCCTTAAGGGCTCGTAGGCCAAATCGTACTCAATCAACGCGTAAGCCCATTTTCTAATTCTTCCACTTAGAATCGGCTTTTGTAACATGTGCTTTATAACATCTGTTTGGCAAACGACAACACATGTAGTGGGGAGAAGATAATGGCGCAACTTGGTGCATGCGTAATAAAGTGATAAACATAATCGCTCCACAAATGCGTACCTGGTTTCGTCGTCCAGCAGGTGGCGGCTCAGGAATGTGATGATGTACTCCTTCCCCTCCACCTCCTGGGTTAGCACAGCTCCAATCACGCTGTCTTCAGCGGTGATGTATAGCCGAAACAGGAATCCTGGCCTTGGGTGCTCTTACCACGGGCGGTGATGACAAGCATTCTTTGATCTTCTCAAAAGCACTTTGCTGGCTTGCCCCCCAAGCGAACTCAGCTTCATTTTTTAGCCGGAGTATGGGGACAAAGGCATCAATCTTGTCGGATAAGTTGGATATAAAACGACGCAAATAAATCAATTTGCCTAACAACTTTTGCACATCTTTTTTGCATGCCAGTGCTGAAACGTTTCTAATCTTCTCAAGTCTCTTAGGATCAATCTCTATACCTCTCTCATGAATCATGAAACCTAAGAACTTACCTGCCGACACGGCAAAAGCACACTTGAGTGGGTTCATTTTCAACCCATACTACCGCATTCTATCGAAAGCAACCTTCAAATTGGCTAAATGGTTTCCCATAGTGTCCGATTTGACCACGACATCATCGATGTAAACTTCTAACATGACCCCTAACAAGTCGTGAAAGATCAAGTTCATAGTGCGCTGATACGTGGCGCCGGCATTTTTCAACCCAAAAGTCATGATGACCCATTCGAATAAACCGACAAAACCAGGGCATCGAAAGGAAGTCTTATAGACGTCCTCTTAGGCCATAAATATTTGATTGTAACCGGCATTGCCATCAAGAAAACATAGTACCTTGTGTCCTAAAGCATCGTTGATCAACATGTTGGCTATTGGCATCGGATACTCGTCTTTTGGAGTGGCTCTGTTCAGATCCCTGAAATCAATGCATACCCGTATCTTGCCGCTCCCTTTCTTCTCTACAGGCACAATGTTAGCAACCCATTCCACGTACCTGCATGGCCTAATAAATTCAGCCTTAAGTAGTCGCTCTACTTCCTCTTTAACTCGGTCATAGACGACCGAATTAAAGCGACGGGGAGGCTATTTATAAGGCCTGAATCCGAGCTTGATGGGAAGCCAATGCTCCACGATCTCGCGGCTTAGCCCTGGCATTTCGCTATACTCCCATGCGAAACAATCAACTACGACCGAAGTAACTTTATTACTTCATCCTTTACATCGGGCTGTAAATGTTGATTTACAAAAGTCGGCCTTGGGATGCTACCATCGCCTATATCAACTTCTTCCAAGGGGTCGGCCGACGCAAAACCTTACCCTAACTTTTCTACTTCGCTAAAGTCCTCGATGGCCTCGGCAATACCGTCTTTACTAGACCGATACTGCTCCACGCGGGACTTTAGCCAATCTAGATTATCCTTGCTAGACATGACTACTAATACAAAAATAGTCATGCTACTCTAGCCGGCTTTACAGACACTGGTACAAACCGTCCTCTGGATACACTAACAAAGTCATAATCCGAAAGATCTCTACCTGATAGACACTCTACTTTGTTATGGACGGCGTGAACCGACACATCGGCCAAAGCTACTTGGGCCGAAGTATCCGCGGGGATGACCTCCACCTCATCGCCGTCCCACTGTACCAAGCACTGGTGTAGGGTAGAGGGGATGCAACAGTTCGCATGGATCCAGTCGCGTCTGAGTAACACACCATAGTTACCTTGTACGTCGACGACGAAGAATGCTGTTGGCAATGTCTTGTTGCCCACCGTCAACTCCATAGAGAGTACTCCCTTGGCTTCGGAACTCTCGCCGTTGAAGCCGTTGAGCATCAAGTTGGTCTTCTTCAGGTCATCTTCATCCCTGCCAAGTTTCTTCAACAATGAATAAGGCATTAGATTAACCGTGGCACCGCCGTCGACAAGCATCTGGGAAATCGGCTTCCCGTCGATGTGACCCCTGACATAGAGGGGCTTCAGATGGTGCGCCTGAGTCCTCGGGCTTCTCGAAGATGGCGTTGCGTGGACCAAGGTTCAACTGAGCAATCTCGACCTCGTCCCGTGGTGGTGCAAACTCGGCGGGTAATGTGACGATGTTGATGTCCATCGCCTGAGGTGCGGGCCCCTCGGAGACGGGCGAGTAATCATCGTCAAGCATGTCATCCTCATTGTCGCTTGGACTGGGATCCGGGTTAGCCATCTCAATCGGCTTCTCACTCGATACCTATTTTGTGGCTGGACGAGGGCGAATCTCTTCGAAGATAGCGTCATGCTTAGCCTCAGCTACCTTCTCACGCATCTCCTGTGCCCACAGCCTTTGTAGGCAGTCTTTTCTACGATTTGGATATGCCCGAAGGAGCCCAAGATGGCTTCGGCTTGGTGCCTGGAGCTACTCTGTTAATTCTGGCCGAAGTGTGCCCTTTAGCCTCAGGCGCCCTGTGCTCGAGGGGGGCTTCGCTGCGAAACCCCGTCGAACGGACCGGCCTTGTTCGGCTGATCGAACCCAACTTCGGCGCGGAGCCCGGCCGAAGCATGCAGCTTACCTCCGTTAGCCTTCGGCGGAGAAGTCTTCGGGATTGGGACTTCCTGAGACCCAACTCTGATAGTTATGGCTTCGGACTCCCTGACTTCGGCCTCTGCGTGCTCGCACCCTTCGGCTTCGCTCAGTAGGGCCTGATTCGGAGGTATCACAGATAGTCTGTGGACGATGCCCCCCTCCACTGTGTTTGTTTGCCCCTGCCATGCCATAATACTCTGAAGGAAAACAAGGCATATGGTTAGTCTGCGGAGGGTACCCCAACCCTAGATATGTGTGGAGCCCACGGGTTCCCGCCCAGTCATACGGCGGAGGCATCGGAGGCTCTAGCGTCCTAGCCCACTGTGAGCCGAACCCGTTGCCTGGAGGGTGGTTCGGCCAAGTTGAAGGCATCTCGGACCATACTAGCGAAGGGTCCTGCCAGGCCGGAGGTATGTTAGGCCAGTACGGGCCGAAGCCTCCCATCGGAGGAGTCCACCATGGTGCGGGGTTCGGCCATTGGGGTCTGAAGCTGTCGCATCGGGGACCCGACCACTGGGGTGCGAAGTTGTTGTGTGGAGAACCCGACCATTGGGGTTCGAAGTTGTCGCACGGGGGGTTCGGCCATTGTGGCTCGGAACCACCGTGCGAAGCACCAGGATACCTCGGTTTGAAGCCTTCGTGCGGAGGGTTCGCAACCTTCGGTCCGAAGGTACCCTTCGAAGGTTTTGGCCCCTTCGGCTGCTTTGGCTGAGCACGTAGGCCTGATTCTTGGGCCCTCTTCTGATGTTTGTTCAACAGCATGTTATATGTCACCTTTGGCGTCTTGCGAGCCTTAGCCGAAAGGGTATTGACGTTCTATTTCCACACACCTACCTCGGGGTTCTTCGGCACGAAGTGTGCGAGCACGCGGTTCTCCAATAATCACTTCTTTTCCTTTAGCAGACTCGGCCTGTTCTGGACGAATCAACACCTTCTTCTCGCCGAGGTCGACGGCGTTGACTGGAAAAGGATCTTTATCCAGCTTCATTTTTGGATCATGGTCTATCTTCAATCGTCCTTCTTCTATGGCCGATTGTATCTGCCGTCGAAAAACATTGCAATCATTAGTATTATGAGAATGCGAATCATGCCACTTATAGTATGGATGCTTTTTCAACTCGTCGGCAGGTGGGATAACTTGACCCGTAGGTAACCTAAGAAGCTGACTTTTTAAGAGGAAATCAAATATTTTATCACATTTAGTCACATCGAACGAGTATTTGATCTCATTAAGTCTATTCTTTGTGGGGGATGGTCGAAGTTCGGAGCAGGTGATAGGTTTGTTTTTAGCGTTTGTAACCCATTCGGCTACGTACATGTCGGCCGAATCCTCCTCCTCTGACTCCTCCTCATCAGAGCGCTCCATGATGTGGATCTCGGCCCTAGGCTTGCTAAACGTCTTAATAAATTTCTTATCTTTGGCTCGGCCTTCTTGGACTAGAGCCTGCTGTAGGACTTGGCTAACTTCTAAAAAGTTCTGGTTATCTAACTTTTCTTTAAGTTCGGAACGCAACCCGTTAAAAGCTAATTCAGCCAAATCCCTTTCCGAAATATTAAGACTAAAACATCGGTTTTTGGTATCTCTGAAATGCTATATATACTCAGAGGCGCTCTCACTAGATTTTTTCTTAACCGATGTCAAATGCGAAAGCCTAAGTTCTGTTTCACCCGTGTAGAAATAATCATGGAATTTTCGTTCTAAATCGTCCCACGTGTGGATGGAGTTCGGCGGGAGCACCGAAAACCAAGTGAATGATGTGCCAGATAGCGAGAGAGAAAATAGTCTAACCTTTAGGGCATCTATCCCGCTAACCTCTCCACACTACGCCAAAAATTGACTAACATGCTCTAGTGTGGTCTTGCTACCCTCGCCATCAAATTTAGTGAACTCGGGGATCCTATAGCCATAGGGGTAGGGTACTGTATCAACATGATCACGGTATGGTTTGTGATAAACCCTAACCCGTCCCTTGGTCACGAAGCCGGCACACTCCCTAAACAGTGCAGTGGATCCGCTCATCTAAATCATCTTGGTAGCTCGTTTGCATGCGCCTCTCATGTGGGGGCGCGACACGTGGTGGGATATCGGCAGTGTCGGCCATTTGCTTCTTCCCTACGTGCTATTTGTATAGCGTGCTCGTGTCCGGGCACCTGCGTGTGTGGCGCGGGTAGCGCGGGTATTGGCGCAGGTGTTGTGTGATATGCAGTGTTAGTTTGTCCATAAGTATAATGGTTGGTCTCGGCCATAAGTGGTGAGGCCGGAGACATGTTCATCGGAGGTGTAGTAGCTATAGGAACCGGGGTTGCAGCCTCAGTGAAGCCGAACCTTCTAAGAGTCACCTCTACTTGGGAGCTGACTGCCGAATCTAAACGGTTGGCTAGCGAAGCGCTAACGGCCTGATCTACTGATGCAGCTATTTTCTGCTCAATTTCTAAAGAAGATAAACGAGGCGATACCGGTGTTACCTGGACCTGAGCGGGATCGTGGGTGACGATGTCGCGCTTGACGAATCCTGCGCGTGTCTTGATGTAGCCTCCAAGCATCATGTCTTGGAGCGCCTTTAGCCTTGCCTCGATTTTTGCTCGGTCTCCTGCGGGGATATCTTCAAGAGTAGGTGACATTATGTTGCGGTTGTCGATATCCGCGCCTCCTGGTTTGTCCATCAGCGGTGTAGACGTAGTAGTCATAGTAGATGTACCGGCGGACGATGTAGACGTACTCATCGTGTTGGCGTAGCTCTTCCCCAGCAGAGTCGCCAAAAAGTGTGTTGACACTGGAAACATGCCCCCGCACTTGGGTCAGTCCGGCGATCCAAAAGTGCACAGGATACTTAGGGACAGGCCTAAGCGTGACGTAGCACCGACGCCGCGTTCCGACTACCCTTAATAGTGATAAGGGGGGTGGAGTCACCAGGCAACCAGATTATAAGAAATAATCCAATTAGCCAAAAGAAATAGATCAAATGGGTTAAAATCGGCAAACCAGTCAGAGTCCTCCTGGTTCGAAGTATGATTCGAAGGGTGCGCCGAAGGGTACCTTCGGCGTCTGGTGCGAGGTGCTCCGCCGAAGGGTACTTCGGCCCCAAGTGCGAGGTGCTCCGCCGAAGGGTACTTCGGCCCAAAGTGCGAGGTGCTCCGCCGAAGGGTACTTCGGCGTTCGGACTGATCCTGCCGAAGGTAGACTCTGAACGGATCTGAACCCGGCGATCACCTCCGAACAGCGGGGTTCGGCGTGCGATCTCCGATGCAACGAATTACAAAGTGGTGACGCGAAGGTCACGCGTGAGTGCAACTTCGCCTTGGTGCAGAGTATAATCGTGCCGAAGTCTGTCACGATGAAGTATGGTGCGAAGCCTGTTTCGAAGCCTGCGGTCCTATCGAAGGGCATCCTGGGGACCTCCAGAACCGATCTCTCAGCTCCGAACACCTTCGACGAAGGGGCTCCGAACGTGCAAACCTGCAACAGGGATGAATCGAAGTACCAATTCAGCCTTAGGACCGAATTTGCGAGGTGTTGCACGGGTAGCGAAGGTAGCAATCTATTACACAAATTTGCGGATACTTCACAGGCAAAGTAACAAGGCGATAGCAATCTGTTACATAGATTAACGGGGACTTCACGGGCGAAGTACCAAGGCTTACCACTATTCCGTAGTGGTGGACGGAGGGCTTCCAGGCAAACCCACGAAGAGGTACAGAAAAGCAAAAGGTAAAAGTAAAGGTACGATCAGAGCATGGATTTGGTTTGGTTTGTGTTGGGGGGCTTCTCCACGCCGGCCAGGCCTCTATATTTATAGAGGGTTAACTCTAATCTAATCTGCTATTAATCCGGTCAGATAGAGATAAAGATTGAGCTAGCAACGCTTCCAACTCTATCTCTTCCGAGGTGGGCTTCGGTCAGGCCCGCCGAGGCCTGCTCCTTGGGCCTGAAGGTTCGACAGCGTGGGCCTCCAAAGGTTCTTGAAGCTTCGGCAGCGTGGGCCTCAGAAGGTTCCCGAAGCTTCGGCAGCGTGGGCCTCTGAAGGTTCCCGAAGCTTCGACAGCGTGGGACTCCGAAGGTGCCCGAAGCTTCAGCAGTGTGGCCTCCGAAGGCTTCCTGGTCGAAGCCCATGGCTGGCTAGAGGCCTTCGGAGCCCATAGCTCGACGGGCTTCGGCCCCGTAGGGTTTCGGTCAGACCCTGGACATGTGTATTTTCGGCCCAAATCACCAAAAATGATATTTTGATAATCTAGCCATTAATGACATTTTTTGCTATCAACAAGGTCCAAACACCGAGGACTTCGATTGGTCTGGGGAGGCGAGGGAAGGCCTTCAAACCGCACTAGGAAGCCCCTTACCGAAGGGTGCATGGAATCTTGGGACTCCGAAGCTTCCTCTGTAAGTGCTCTTCGAAGTGCAATCAGCGGTAGAGAACAAGCTTCTAGAACTTGGTTCCCCATGGACGGCGCCAACTGTTGGCGTAAAGGATTACGCTAACAGGTTCTCTGAGATCAAGAATAGACAAACAGTGAGTTCGTGTTTAAGAACTATCTCAAGCCTCTGAATTGGATAATAGCTTAAGTAGTCCGAATATTTGTATTAGAATAGCTGAGTATTCGATCCTTGTTACAGGGTAAGGAGGGGGTATTTATAAGCAAAAACGGCTAAGGAAAAGACCTATTTACCCTTCTATTACAACCGACATAGTGGAAACTATTCGGTACCCTGAACAGGGTTAAAATGGTAAAATCTACCCAAAGCAAGTAGATAAGTCAAACATCTTATCAGTCCTGTCATTTGGCTCCAAAGCCTCATATCTCGCGGAGAGTCCTTTGGATCGTAGATCGAAGAACCCTTCATCTTAACGATTCCTCCACCTTCGAACATGAGCCCATCAGTTCCGAAGCTGATAAATCCTTTTGAACTGTTAATCTCTAAGTTCTGAAGGTGAAGCATTTTCCCCCAACAAGTATTTAGTTTTAAGTGTAAACTTTTGTATGTTTCAGAATTGTCAAATTCTAAAAATGTATTAATAGTTTGAGTCAAGTTGTAATTAACTAGAGTCAAATAGGGGTATTTTTCAGAATATGTTGTTCTGAAAATGCTCAAGGGCCTTTTTGTAAAGTGTCCATCTAGGGTGTGCCTATTTAAGGGCCTCCATCCCTAGGGTTTGTGCTGTGACATTGATTAGGCTTTTAATCTCTATACTCCAGGAAATATCTCTACCGAATAGACAGCCCTTACCCGATATAGTGTTTTCGGTCCTGTAGCTGGTAATCTCCAATAGCTTTGAGCGCCGCCAAGTTTGTGCTGAGTTCCTCTTCTCTTGCTGCTGGAATCCCTTGGTAAAAGAAACCAGCCGCCTCAGGGAATTGATACAAGGATCAATGGCTACCACCAGGTGTGTTCGTGTGCATCTAATGTACTCAGTTTTCTTGATGAGTGTTATATTGATGTTGTTCTCCTGTTAATATCTGCTAAAAATTTTTGTGTTACTGATCATGCTGAGTTGATTGATTCTTGAGGTGATTAAATAACAAGAGAAAATATTGTAGCTTCTAGTTTTCTGATTCCATCTTGATGTGCATGAAAAGCAAGTGTTGTTGTGAGTATTTTCTTTGACATCATTGCAATCCAGATCCACTGAATCAAAATCCCCAGGTGCACTACAGTGATTAATTCTCTGAATAATGTTTTCTGCAACAAAGGGTGTTGTGCCTGAAGAAAATTTGTTCAATCACAAAGCATTGTCTTGTTGATCTAGAATATTACTGCATCTGAAGTCTTTAGTTGGATGTTTGTGTGTGTGTTTCATCTGGGCTTCGAATAATACATGTTCTGTGACATTGATCATACAGATCTTGCAAGTTTCCGATCTGGTGTTCTTAAATTGAATCAAGTATTGCTGATTTGGGTTGGTGCTTTTTAACTGAAATGCTAGCACAGGACTGAAGTTCACTATCTTCAGTTTTCCCTTGTGTAAAAGCACTTTCAGCCTTGAGTTGCCATCTTATTCTTCAAGTTTTATTACTCTCTGATTTGGACATTGATTGATATTGCCCTTCTTTGCACTTTACTTAACTGAAACAATTATGTGGTCTTCCTCTGATTTTCCTGTTCATTGTCAGTTGCAAAGATGAATGTGCTGATCTCTGTTCTTGCTATTGTGATTACTTAATTCTTGGCCTTTTTGTGGTTTGGCTATTTAGATTCATTTAGCATTATTGTCATAGCTGCAGAATATCAACTTGCCACCAGCATGTCCTGTTGAACTTTGTTCTTCAGCCATGAACTTGCTATGACTTATTTCAAGATTGTTGAACAGTACAAGCACACAAGTGCAGCACTCCTGAAGTCCTTTTATCTCATTTGATTATTGTTGTCTATGAGATACAATTGAATTGACCTTCTATTGTTGTTGTGTTCTGATTTTCATTGAAACTTTAACATAAAAAGCATATCTAGTTTGATTCAATTTTGATGGATTTTGGGTAAACTTATGGAATGGATATCCTATAGAAAAATCAATTCTCTTCAAGTTGTGTTAACTTTTTCTATTTTTCTATATTCCTTATCAAGGTTCTGTAGTTGTGCATGTGTTTTTCAGAAATGGTATTTCAGATACTCTACAATACTGCCTGAAACAGAATAAGTGCACTTTGTTTGTTTTGAAAAGGAACTTTAGTTTTCTACTAAAAATTGATACAAGTTTTCTGTGAGTTTTGTTATGTATAAAGTATATTACTTAGAATCATTCAAGTGTTACTAAATAGAACTACTGAAAGTACATGTGTTAGTGCTGAATATTTCTGCAAACTTTAGTTTGGTATTCTGCATCAGTACTAAAGACAGTTTAATATGCTTGAATTGATATTGTTCCTCTGACATTTGATATTCTGTTATTGCACTGCATTTCTGTGAAAAAGATACATTCAAGAATCTCTTTATATACTGTGATATACTGAATTCAGGCTAGAACTGTTCAGATTATCAAGTAAACTGTGCAATTTTGTTCTTGCCACTATGTTCTAGAGCTGAATGACCTGACATTGTTCATCATCTAATTTTCGGTAGAGTTAGAATTAATTGCATCTTGTTCATATTGGCTAGCTGTTGGTTACATGCAAGGTCAAGAGTCAAATGAACATCATGAATATCAATTGAGTTTGTTTATTCATCCTTTTGGATTTGCTACAATAATTGTTGATTGTATATGAAACTTGATCTCTATTAACAAACAAATTTGATAATTCAATTCATCTGGAAACTCTTATTGGTTATTTGAATTCTCAATTTTAGAGGTGCGTTGGGTGATCTGAATAGGCCATCTAATTCACGAGAATTTGTTGAGGCGTCTATTCACTCCCCCCTCTAGTCGACATTCCGATCCCACACATATTGATGTGTGTTTTTACTTTCCGAGGGATCAATATGAGAAAGGTGTCATTGACCTTGTTCATGTTGATACCCATGATAAGTTGGCTGACATTCTTACCAAACCCCTAGATCAGTCTACATTTGAGCATTTACGAGGGGATTTGGGAGTTGTGTATCCTTTTTAGGATATTTTTGAGTCTTTTCTTTCTTCTTTACTCTTTTATTGAGTCTTTTCGTGTGAGTTCATATCATGCATATTCATATATCACACTTTGAGCTTGCTTCTATTATATGATTGACCTATTTTACTCATTCTTGCTTGTATATGCTTTTGAATAGCTGTCGATGATCATGCTTGTTTCAGTTCACATGATATATCTGATATTTGTCATATGCATGGCTTTTATGATTTAAAATTAAAAAATGATCACCATTGCTTCTGGTAACTAGCATGTGTAGAAGAATGCTTTTGCTATCTTTTACATGCCTTGTAGCTAGTTCCTTACTTAGATGTAGATATGCAACTTCGACATCTATGTGCTTTAACATGGAAAATATTCTATAAACTGATAAAAATCAGAAAAATGAAAAATCAATGATTTTTATGCTTAATTGAAAAGATCCAGGTGGGTTTGGTGTACCACATTGCATTGTTCTAGACTGCTTACCATAGCACTTTGGTATGAACTAGGACATTGTAATATATGCCAAGACCAATGTCTAAGCTTCTGATGGTCCTGTTCTTGCCTAGGCTTGATTTGGTCAGTTAGCATAAGGTTGACATACAAATAACCCCTAGCAAAAATGAAAAAGGAAAAGAAAAAGCCTGAAAATTAAAAAGATAACAAGTTTGTTGAAACTCTTTGTTCTGAACAATGCTTATCTTGGTAGATATCAACTAGCCTTTGCATCTCATGTTTTACCTTGCTTGTCGACTAGAAAATGTGGTGATGCTTTTATTTTCAAAAATCTAAAAATGCATGCTAATGACTTTCTTTGGATATCATATTTTGCACTGATCATGCCATGTGTCTTAGATAGTATTTTGTGCTATACTTGCTAGATGTTGTAATTGCAATCGATCATATTTGAGAAGCATGCTTTTTACACTCCACTTGAACCCGAGTTACATTCATTGCCTATTTTGAGGGAGAGCTATATTTTAGGGGGAGTTTGAGTTTGTCTCTTTTGAGTGCATTTAGTCTCACTTAATGAGTCCAATTGTCAACAAGGGGGGAAAATTTTGGGTTACTTGATCTTTTAGAAGAGTTTAGGCTTTCTCTGGGATTTGTTTCAGTGGGAGTTTTAGTCTCTTTTGCCCTTACTCTTTGGATATCCTTGTTGATATTTCAGAGAATGAGTATCCTTGTTGATATTTCAGAGATTGCACTCATTTGAAATTTTTGTTGATTTCTTTTGTGCTTAACCATAATGACCGTTTTCTAGATTTTGTTTGGCTTTTGGTCATTAGGGTTAAACCTTTTATTTTATTTACTTATTTCTATTATCTTATGTTTTGTTTTTCGTGTTTCCACATGTTTTGTAGGATACAAATCGTTAATGAAGAGATTGTTCACAATGCACTCATCAAGGGGAGATTGAGGAGCCATGTTGAAGATCATGGGTCTCATGGCTCCAGAAGTGATAAGTGATTGCCAATGGAAGTCAACAGAGAGACATGAACAGGATATGAGACATGTCGGTTCTTGGGCCGCATGTGACTTAGGTACATAGGCGGCGAGCGACTACCGGGCAAAGGGGCTGCCAAATCGGGCCGACCCAATCCAGGTACATTGGCCAGGAACGATAGGGGATTCGCTGTTCTGTTGACTGGGTTTGACCTAGGTAAATGGGTGGTGAGCGATTGCTGGGCTGAGGGAGCCGCGGAATCAGGCCAGCCCAATCCGGGTACCCGGTGCGAAGACAACGGATGCTTTGTCGGTTTCGGCGTAAAACCGATGCAACTATCCAGACCGCCCATCGGAGATCAGACAGTCCTGATGCGAAGCCATAGATGCTACGAAAGCTCCGCATCAGGACAACTTACCTTTAGTTAGGATTTTACTATTTTTCCCGTTGGGCCCATAGTTTTATTTTTGCGTCTGTGTAAATTACCCTAGGGATAAATCTGTCTTTTCCCATTTAATGGGCTGCCTATAAAATAGGCTTGTATCCCTCTAGGGTTTCTAACTCATCTAATGAAAAAACAGAGTTCACCTTTATTTTTGCTTTCCCAATCTCAGCTCTGCCTCCGGCCAAACTCCTATCGCGCCGCCATTTTTTCTGATCAAAACCATGCCACCACAGTTTGCGAGAACAGTAATCTCTAGCTGGTTTTCATTTCACTGTTGGTCCATCTTGTCGTGAGCGGTTTTTCCCTGGTGCACTGGTCGTAGCTGCTGCCTCTGGTCTTCTTCACCGAGTGGGAAGCCATACGCCACCTTGGCGGGGCTGAGACGACATTTGCACAACATGGAGATTAATGTGTGCGCACAGTGTGGTAGTGTTGTTCTCCATACAGCCACTTTGTTTTTGTTCATCCAAAGCACTGCTCGATTCAATTCTGCCAGGAGAGAAGTTATGTGAATGTGCTAAATCAAGGTAATTATTTTTTTAGCTCCTTGTGTTAATCATTGATTTAATTAAAAGAGCTAAATAGTGTGCTTTCTTTATTACCTTTGAATTACGTGACACATGATCTGAGAATTTTAGATTATTATTTAGTGTTTGTGTAAATGCTTAGTTAACTTGACATATCCACTTCATTACATATGTTTAATGAATTGCCTATGATATTTGTATGTTTCACGAGCTTGATGATAAATCAGTGATTTGTCAAATTGTTTGTTGATCTGCACTTCGAATTGTGAGTAAACATAATTTGCCTTCGAGCACTTTGATGGTGTCTTTTTGATTAGGATACTGGTCATTTTTAGGCTAGATTATTTTTAGTGCTTATGATGTCTCAAAATGTCGCATCTCATCATATTTAACAGGAGAGTGATAGTGCTATTTTTATCCGTGTGTTTAGGCTAACATTTTGGTTATATCTTGAGGTGCGTTGGGTGTTGGGAGAAGGCCATTGATTCGAAATAATTTTTTAGGCGCCTATTCACCCCTCCCTCTGGTTGCTACTCTCGGTCCTACAATGTGTTCACAAACATCCACTGGGCCAGTCTTCTTGTTGTGCCTTGCGATGTATCAGCGCCAGCTATCAATGGACTTGGTGTCGAGATGGTGGGTTGGCTTAGAACAAGAAAAAGAGGGGTTGGCCGATGAATTTATATCGAGGCAGGTCAGGAAGAAGATGTCAAGCAAGGAAGGACTCATCGGACCATGGGCAAAGACGAAAGCATTTAAGGCATCAGACCAAAAATAACAAGCGGTGGTCAGCATCGGCTCATTTTGGTATGGCTCGGCAAGGGAAAGACCGATACAATGGCCAATTTCAATTTCCTCACAATCAACATTGTAGGAGGCCCATACCGTAATGTACCAGTCATGCTAGCCGGGGAGAGATGGAGGAAAGGGTTCAAAACTGAATTGCCAGACTAAAGAAAGCATAGAAGAGAACTTGAAAGGGATTCAGCATTGATAAAGTTCGTAGGGTCGGGATTACCCATAGGGCCGAAGAAGAAACAAGATCGATGAGTGCCAATTGGAATCAGAACTTGGTTCTGCGGATTCTACAAAAAGGTAAAACAAGCAAATAAAAGAAAAGGTGAATAGAGAGTAAAAGCAATGGACAAGTCATGGTCTAAAGAACGATGAAGAGAGAAGGACGTTGAAGTCTTACCTCAGGGATTGTGTCGATGGTGGTCATCGCTGGTGCTACCGACGTACGGGTCGGTAGAAAAGAGGAGGACGATGAACGACGGCGGTCGCAAGTACGCGACGGTGAGCTCGATGTGCAAGAATGAATAGTGAGCAGAAAGCGTGAAGAAAAAAAGGTGGAGTGACCGAGGTACTTAGAAAGCAAGAAGTAACTCCTTGATAGCTGGGTCAAGCCGATTCTATCGGATCTAGTTGGTCCACCTATAACATTCGGCAAAAGGCAATTAAGAAACCATGTGAGGTTTGCACTGTGGTTTTATCTTAGTGATGAGTGATTGACAAGTTTGCTTGATTTATGGTTGGGACTTGTGATTGCTTGTTTGGGTTCACTGATTGGATTAGTGTGTGCATTGCATGGAGATTCGTGTTTTGCTTGTCTCATTGTGTGCAGAGTTGAGATGCTAGTTAATTGTCCATGGTGGGTGATCAGGGTCAAGCGGGAAGCTTGATGCCAGATGATCAAGGATGTCAAATGAAGTTGAGGAAAGATCTCAGGCGTACACGTGGAGATAGATCAAGACATGAATGGACAGATGATCGAGACAGTGTGTTGACCAAGTCAGTGAAAGGGAGGCTAGTGCAACTGACAAGGTGGCTCGAGGGATCGAGAGTGGGAGAGACTTGTTGGCGGTCGAGTTCGTGGATTGGTGACACATGTCAAAGATCTGGAGGGCTTTGTCAGTTTCGGCTAAAAACCATCGGATCAAGATCAACGCTCCTGAGGCGAAGCCATAGTCAATATGAAAGCTTCGGATCAAGATGAAGTATCTTTAGATAGGATTTTATTTGTGTAGCCATGTGGGCCTTCGAGTCTATAAAAACCCTAGGGGTATTTGTGTATTTTTCCTATTTTTGAATTGTCTATAAAAGGCCCCCTCATCCTAGGGTTTATACTAACTCGTCTATTGAAAAATATGAGTTTCTTTATCCAAAAATATATCACATGTTCTTCTTGTATTCTCTGCCACCGTAAATTTTCTAGGCGTCTGTTCTTATTTTGTGAGCCTTAGTCTACATTCTCGCACTATTTTTCCGCGTTAGGTTGTGGTCGGTTTATTTTCTGATTTTTCTTCTCATCCCGAGGGGCGGTTTTCTCTACGGCGGTGTGTGTCTCGTAAGTTGGCAAAGCAAAGCCATCGGCGCATGGCTTTGGCGGAAGCGGGACTCGGTGGATTGAGGAGTGTGGAGCGTTGTGCAGCGAGAGGCGCAGTGCGTACAGGCGAGCGAAGCGTGAGCCTATGTTGGAAGGCCTTCGGCGAGGCAGAAGCCCAAGGCCCAGGGGGCACTTTGGCAGCGTTCGGACTCAAGATAGCACACAGAACATCAAGTACAGTAATTCATGTTTTCCTCGATCCTCGTGCATTTTCAACTTTTATCTCTGAATATTTTGTGATCGTTTTATTTGTTATATTCATATTGCACTATGAATATTCAGTGATATTTTCGTGATCACATTTTACTTTCTGCATTTATTTAAATATCCTTAAACTGTGAATAGTTATTGTGTGCTCTATGAATGGGTTGTGTTCTGTGGTTGTTTCCTATGCACTTGATGAAATATCTACGTTCTTTCAAAATGCTTAGTGATATATCATGTAGATTGTGATTAGTTTTAATCTACCTTGTGAGTTTTGTATTAGTGTCTTTTCAATTAGGACATTAGTATGTCTTTGAAGGCTAAATCATTTTTAGTGCTTATGATCTCTCAGACTATCTAATCATTTCATACATGATAGGAGAGTGTTAGGACTGACTTTGTCTAGGATTTTGTTGTGAAAGTTTATTTGCGTCTGCTTGTTCCTTTAGAAGTGCGTTGAGTGTTTGGAAAAGGCCATCGATTCACAAGAATTTATTGAGCCGCCTATTCACTCCCCCTCTAGTTGCCCGTTTTGGTCCTACAATTGGTATAAGAGCAGGTTAAGATCATCGGTTGACCTTAACTGGTTTTGTGATCGATAGCTGACATGAAAAGAGTTAACAAAATCCCTCTGTTCAATGGGACAAACATTACATATTGGAAAGTGTGCATGGAGGCTTATTTACAAAGCCAAGTAGTGCAATTTGGGAGATTGCGGACTCACAATACTTCGTCCCTGAGACTCGCACTACTCGAGCTGAGAAAGATCAATATACTGCTAACTGCAAAACTCGAAATATATTGTTTATTAGCCTGAGTTGAAATGAGTTCGATATGGTGCAGTATCATCAGACTGCTAGGGAGATTTGGTCCACTCTCACTCTTTTTCATGAGGGCACAACTCAGGTCAAGGCTAAGCGCCAAAGCACTTACAACTAATAGTATCAAATGTTTGTGTAGAGCCCTAGTGAATCTATTGATGCCATATTTTCTGGTTTTGATGCCATCGTGAGTAATCTTTGTTCCACGGGTGTGCTTGCTTATTCTGACCATGAGAGGGCTATCAAGCTTCTCTATGCTCTTGATCATAGCAGATGGGAAGTGAAGATATCCAACATTGATGAATCCAATAGTTACGACACGTTAACTTGTGATGAACTCTTTAGCAAGGTGAAGTCCACTGAGATTGCTAAGGAATCTCGCCAAGGGCTTGGAAACTCTTTGCCACCATTCATGGCACTAGTTTCCTGGTCTGATAGGGGACACCTCATCTAGAGCTATTGCATCTAGTTCTTATGGGTCTTGTTGTTGGGGTATTGGGGAGCTACGCTAGCAGGCAAATTTAAAATTTTACGCCCTAGGCCCAAGACTCATGTGCGTGTGATATCATGGATCGGTACCTTCTAGCACAAGACGTGCTAGTTGCAGCGGAAGAAGATTTTGGAGAAGTGCGTCAGGCCTCTCCTCGCTTCGTCCTTGTCGTCCTTCATTGATCCGATCGATGTAAGATGACATAGTCATTCAGCATGTAGATATCCACGAGTGTATCTATTGGAGCAACACCTCCATAGAGTCCACACATACAGGGATAGAGTACCTCCCACGGCAGCGTGCTAGCACCGCACGTGAAAGACGGGGATCCTTGAACTTAACGTTTGAGATCAAGAAAGGAAGGATATAACTCTTGGGTGGCTAGGTATAATATAGGCTTATTGCTTGTTCCAAGACGTCCTCCTCCTTTCCTTTTATACGGCTGAGAGTCCCCTGGTCGTCATCATCCCGAAACCCTAAAAACTGTAACAGATCCAATCTTTTTGCCCACGTCGGAACTTCCGATCCTGTATCAAAACTTTCAACATTGTATTTTAGGTCTCTTGCTACAATACGACACGCAATATATCCAATCTGTTATCGCCCACCTCAGAACTTCTGATACCATATCAGAACTTCCGATCAGTACAAAAATTCCGCGATTCTGAATCGGAACTCCTGGCTCATCGGAACTTCCAATACCTTATCGGAACTTCTGAAGCAACATTTCCCCTCTGTATCGAGACCATAAAATAATCGGAACTTTCGATACTTCCTATCGGAACTTCTGATCCGTGGAATATTCCTGGGCATAATCTTCAATCTCCCACTAGCACAAGAACCAATTATTTGCATGGTTGAATTCATCCCCTTAAGTGTGTGACCCGATTGGTTCATACACTAACAGATGTTCACCGGAAACCATTTCTGACTTCACTGATCAATAGCGGTACCTAGCAGCATATATTGACCCCGAAAGCGTACAAAATCAAATTTTCATGAACCTTGATATATGTAAGCACTAGTCCCTTTACAATGCATCGTCAGTCAAGCTCAAGGCGAGATACATGACACCCATATTGGTTAACTTGACATTTCACTCGATCAAGTATTGGATTCAAATCATGACTAACTCCTTAGTCATAGTGGCATGGCCATGCACTTTTCCAATCCAATACCTCGAGGGGCCTAGAGACGACTCTCCCGTTATTAGGAGGGGTAAATTCCATCTTGACCACTCATATCCCAAGACATGTTTCACAACACACCTGAAAACAACTCTTATTACTACCCTAATTACAGAATAGCGTTAGGAAGCATCTAAGTGTGTCCTACGCCTTCTGAAATCAAATGACGATCTCAGGTCTAAGGACTCTACAGGTACCCCATTTGAGATGACAACTGTTGGCACATTACAATAACAATCCCAGCAGTATCTCAAGTGGGTCTGTCCAACACCATGTTCACCAACATGTGTCCACATCACTGATTTGAAATCTCTATGTCTATGATCTGTGAAACACAATAATCAATCAGTCGGATGTGTTAATCCATGTAACATCACTATCCCACATGATGACAAGATTAGGGATCCCTTTCGAACAACATCAGTCATAAAGCAAATAGTTTCACATAATAAGTCATATTCATTAATTAAATGCAAATGATATTTATTCAAGGAACAAGATAACAATTATCCTCATACATTAGCATAGACTCTACTAGCATCTTCCACAAACACATCACTCACTCACGCAAGTATCTAATACCCATGGAGCTCATATGCGCCTCATGCTTGGGCTATGGAAGAGGCTTCGTCAATGGATCCGCCATGTTCAAATCCGTGTGCACCTTGCAAATCTTCACATCACCTCTCTCAATGATCTTGCAGATCAGGTGATATCGCTGAAGTATATGTTTGGACTTCTGGTGCGATCTAGGCTCCTTGGCTTGCGCAATGGCACCACTATTATCACAATAGCGGTCCACTGGACTGAATGCACTAGGAACAACACCTAGCTTAGAAACAAACTTTCTAGTCCAAACAGCCTCCTTCGTAGCTTCTGAAGCGGAGATATACTCAGCTTCTATTGTAGAATCGGCCACCGTCTCTTGCTTGGAACTCTTCCAACTCACTGCGCCTCCATTGAGGCACAACACAAAGCCATATTGCGACTGAGAATCATCTTTATCGGTCTGAAAGCTAGCATCCGTGTAACCACTTCCAATGAGCTCCTATTCACCACTGTATACCAGGAACATTTCCTCAGTCCTTCTCAAGTACTTTAGGATACTCTTTACTACAGCCAGTGAGTTTCACCCGGGTTCAATTAGTACCTGCTCATAACACTTAGAGCATATGACACGTCTAGCCATGTACATAGCATGGCATACATGATGGATCCAATTGCGGAGGCATACGGATCACACTCATCTTCTCTAGCTCATAAGGTGTCACAGCACACTAGTCTTACTAAGAGAAATACCATGTGACATTGGCAGAAAACCCTTCTTAGAATTTTGCATTTTGTACCTTTTCAATGTACACACTTTGGCTTAATCCAATTAACCCATTTTTGATCTATATCTATAGATCTTTATGCCCAGAATATATGCTGCCTCTCCAAGATCTTTCATTGAAAAACTATTTTTCAGTGAAGTCTTGACAGCATTCAATAAAGGAATGCTGTTTCCGATAAACAATATGTCATCCACATATAAGACCAGAAACACAAGTGAGATCCCACTAGCCTTTCTATAAACACAAGGCTCTTCTTCGTTCTTGATGAAGTCAAACCCTTTGACTACCTCATCAAAGCGAAGATTCCAACTCTGAGAAGCTTGATTCAATCCATAAATGTACTTAAGCAACATACAAACTTTCCTAGCATTCCTCGGACCATCAAGATCTTCCAGGTTGTGTCATGTACACATCATCACTTAGGTTTCCATTTAGGAAAGTCGTCTTGACATCCATTTGCCATATCACATAATCATAAAATCTAGCAATAGCTAGGATGATCCGAATAGACTTAAGCATAGCGACAGGCAAAAATGTTTCATCATAATCAACACCTTGAATCTGTCTGAAACCTTTCGCCACCAATCGTGCCTCATAGATGTGAACATTTCCATCAACGTCTATCTTTTTCTTGAAGATCCATTTACACTCAATAGTTTTTACACTATCGGGTGGATAACCAAGTTCCAAATTTGGTTGACACGCATGGACTCCAACTCGGATCCAATGGCTCTAAGCCATTTCTCAGAGTCCAGTCCCATCACTGCCTCCACATAGGTCTTGGGCTCATCGTTGTCTAACAACAACACGTTGTGATGACCGGTGGTCAAGAACATGTACCTCTCTAGCGCATGGACTACTCTCCCAGACCTTCGTGGGGCTGGCGCATCCATAACAGGGTCAGCAACATCTTGCGTCTCCTACTCTGGTTCAGTGGGATCTGGAACACTTTCCAGTGGCTCTCGAACCTCTTTGAGATGCACAGTCCTCCCACTAATTCCTTTTGAGAGAAACTCTTTCTCAAGGAACACACCATTTTGAGCGACAAACACTTTGCCCTCCTCTCTATTATAGAAATAGTATCCTTTGGTTTCCCTAGGATACCCTACAAAGAAGCACTTGTCAGACTTAGGACCTGAGCTTGTCAAATGTCGTACATTTGACATATTCCTCACATCCCCAAATCTTTAGAAAAGACAAACTAGGACGCCTCCTAGACCACATATCATATAGCGTCTTCTCTACTGACTTAGATGGAACTCTATTAATCGTGAAAGCTGATGTTTCTAGAGCGTGACCCCAAAAGGATAATGGAATATCAGTGTGACTCATAATGGACTGCACCATATCAAACAAAGTGTGGTTTCTCCACTCGGACACCCCATTCCATTTAGGCGTGTCGGGTGGAGTCAACTATGGAACAATTACATACTGCTTCAGATGATCACTAAACTCATGGCTCAAATATTTACCCTCGCAATCCGATCAGTAGAAATTTAATTATCTTGCCCATATGATTTTGTACCTCATTTTGGAACTCCTAGGACTTTTCGAAGGATTCCCACTTATGCCTCATCAAGTAGACATAGCCATATCTACTAAAGTCTTTGGTAAAAGTAATAAAGTATTGAAATCCTTTCCTAGTCATGTGACTCATTGGACCACACACATCAGTATGTACTATGGCCAATAGTTCACTCACCCTCTCACTCTGTCCAGTGAAAGGCATCTTTGTCATTTTTCCAAGTAAACAAGACTTGCATGTGTCATATGATTCAAAATCAAATGACTCTAGAGGTCCATTACTACGGAGCTTTGTACACACTTCTCATTTATATGATCCAAACGACAATGCCAGACGTAGGTTGGATTCAAATCATTGAGTCATTGTTTCTTAGTACTAATGCTATAAACGTGTGTATCGTCAAGACTCGGAATATACAATCCATTCACTAATGGACAAACACCATAGAGCATGCCATTCGAAAATATTGAACAACTCTTGTTCTTTATTACGAATTCAAAACCATCTTCCTCTAAACATGAAGAAGAGATAATGTTTCTACCTAAGGTGGGAATGAAATAACAATTATTTTACTCCAAAACTAATCCTGACGGTAGTGACAGTGAATAAATGTCGACGGCCAATGCTGCAGCCTTTGCACCATTCCCGATGCAGATATCCAGCTCGCCACTTGCACACTTTCTTACTCTACTCAACCCTACAATGATTTGCAAGTATGAATCATCGATCCTCTATCAAATACCCATGAATCATTTGGACGAGTAGCAAGATTAATTTCAATAACATTAATAACTAAAGCAGAAGTCCTACTTCCCCTCTTGTTCTTCTGCTCTTCCAGGTACACCTTTCAATTGTGCTTCCTATGCCCAGGCTTGTGGCAATGGTGGCACACATTAGAGTTGGCAGGACTAGACCTGGACTTTCCAGTCGGTTTAGACTTCGCACTAGAGATCGCATCTCTGATCTTTGCCTTTTCATCCTCTTTTTGCCCTCATTCTGAACAACTATCACATGGTTCGAAGTCTTCCTGATACTCTCCTTAGCAGATTTCAGCATCCCATACAACTCAGCTAGTGTCTTCTCCAGTCCAACCATGTTATAATTCATGATAAACGGTGTTGGGGGAATAAGTTTTCCCTTGAACAGGGGCCAAATGACGTCAACCTCCAATAGCCTTCGGCCCGGAGCCCAACACTCTCGAAGCTTGTTCCTTTCTGAAGAAGTTGTTTCCAAGTCCCAAGGTTCACTTCGAAGCCCTCTGGAGCGAGGCCTCCAAACCCCTTCGAAGCCCTCCGGAGCGAAGCTCACAAGATCCCTTAAAGTTTGCCAGAAGCTAAGTCTCAGGCTAACTTTGAAGTTAGCCTCCGGGCCTTGTTCGGAGTTAGCCTTCGAGCCTTGTTCGGGGTTAACCTTCGGGATCTGTTCGGAGTTAACCTTCGAGCTCCCTTCGGAGCTCCTCAGAGACAGTCTCCGAACCCTTTCCAGCCAATTCAGAGCTATGTCTCCGAGAACCCAATTCGGAGCCCAGTTCGGAGCCTAGTTCGGAGCCCAGTTCAGAGTCCAGTTTGGAGTATACTTCGAAGCCCACTTCAGAGTGTACTTCGAAGCCTCCCTTGCAGCCTCCGCCTGAAGAGCTCCGGCCCCTACTCCGAACCTAGAAAATATCTGCACCCTTCTAAAGTGTAGAAGTCATACCAGGGGCCCCTCTGCCCCTAGTATGTCGTTTAGCTATTCAAGAAGTGACGTTGTCTGACACGTCTGTAAAGCTGTAAAGCACTTTTGTACAGTAGCAAGCTCCTTTTCCCCTTTTTGCCCCTATGAGCCTAGGACTTATAGAGGGCATTTTGGTCTTTTCCTTTGGCCTGCGTGCCTATAAAAGCAGGGCCAAGCCCTTGTAACAGGATAGCTTCTCCAGGGGCCATGAGGACCCCGAGATTCATTAGACTCCATCAAGGCACACTATGCCAAATCCACCACAAACTGGACGTAGGGCTCTTATCCCCTAGGGGAGGTCCGAACCAGTATAAATCATTTCTCCCTCTGAGAGAACCCTTCGAGGTTCATTTTACACACCATATACACACATACAAAACCTGTGCTCTAGCTAACACAATTGCTACAACAGTTGGCGCTGTCCGTGGGGACCTTAGTTCTAAAAGCTAAGTTCTCTGCCACTGTCTGCAACTTGAAGTGCGCTTGAGGGGGGAGCTTCGAAGCTTTCTTGCTTCGCGCACCCTTCGGCAAGGGGCTTCGGGTGCAGTTCGAAGGTCATCTTCGCCTTCCCCCATCCTTTGCATTTCGGAGCTGACCCTATAGCAAGGGGCTCCGCTTCGTGTGTCGAAGTCCGTCAAAGCCCCAGGGGCTACGAGGCAAGCTGTCACCCACTTTACGAGGTATGTACACTGTCTGAAGTACCACTTCAATGTACAATTTTGCAATTACTTTAGTATCAAATCGAAGCCTTGCTTCACCTTAAAGTCGAAGCCTTGCTTTGCCTTTAAAGCAAACTTTTGCTCTATCTCGTTAAAAGTCGAAGCCTCGCTTCACGTTTTAAAACCAAAGCTATGCTTCACGTTTTGAAATCGAAGCCTTGTTTCCTTTCAAAAATTCGAAGCCTTTTTTCGCCTTATCAAAAACCCGAAGCTTTGCTTTGCCTTATTTAAAACTCGAAGCCTTGCTTCGCTTTACAAAATCCGGAGTACCCCTCCGAAGGCTACACATGCCTCCGGGCCCGTAGCAGTGGGCTAAAGGACTCCAGGCCACTGGCCCGATGCGTCCAAGGACTCCAGGTCATCGACCTGATGCATCCAGGATACGAAGGCCACCGGCCTAACATATCCCAGAATCCCGAGATCCGTTCTCGGTATTCAAAGTCGATGGTGGCTCGGAGCGAAGGCAGCTCAAAATCACAGGTTCGGTGAATCCACACCAAATATTCTTTTCACTATAGGACCAAGCTCAAGAAGCCTTGCTTCGCTATCTAAACACGCATCGAGGCCTCGTTTCGTGTGACGTGATCTAATCTAAAAAATTAAAACATCTCGAAGTCATGCTTCGTGTAAAATCTAAGTGTGTTTCGAAGTTTCGCTCATGCACGACAAAATCCAAGCATGTCGAAGCATGCTTCGCTTAATTTGGCTACGCTGAAGCCTAGATTCGCTCCAAATTAACGCGTTCGAAGCCCAAAAGAGGCCTTCGCCCGATGTAATATAAGCATCTGAAGCCGCCAAAAAGGCACACCCCTTCGCATTTTTTATTGCTCGCACCAGCAACGACTAAGTCCCTAGCTGCCACGAGCAAGGGGGGAAGTATGTATGTGAAGTGTGCGAATGTAATGCGCAGTACGAGCGTGACAAGCTAAAACGTTCGAAGCCATCAAACTATGCGAAGCATGCAGACGAAGTATGCAAATACAACAAATTCCATTCATTGAATGATAATCGAGAAGAGTGTTGCAGATAAACTTCGAAACAAAATTACGAGTAGTCTGTGTCTAGGCCTAAGAAAAAGCGAGCTCGAGGCCCTAGCCCTCGCTTGCCCTTCTTTTGGCTAGGGCCCCCTCGGCTGGATGAAGCCTCGTCGGAGCCTGCTCTCCCTCGGCCAGTTCGTCCATGTCCCGAAGCCCGCAGACCTCGTTTTCCATTTTGCAAGTCGCTCCAAGTCTGCGAGACAGGCGGGGCCGTGTCGAAGGTAGAGAAGTCTAAGGCTTCATCGCCTACCAAGGCCATTCACGAAGGCTGTACCCCCTCGCTATGTGAGTTTACTGCGAAGCAACTTAAGTTTGGCAAAGATGAAGAACTCCGAAGGGACTCTGTCTTCACAATAGCCAGCAGATCCTGGACTACTTCGGGGATGGCTTCGCCGTTAGGCCCCCTCAGAAGTTTAAACCTAGGGGGGCCTTCGAACCTAGCTACCTCGAGGACTGCCCACAATTGGCGAAGTTCTTCGGAGTCCTCAAGTACTTCGAAGTCAACATTCGGAGATTGAGCCTGGGCAGGTATAAAGCACCCCCGCATTTATATTAATAAACTGATAAGTTTTTACAAGCCTACAGCTAAGAATTACAAGGAGCCTAAGGAGATCTACACCATTGGAGGTGGAGGTGCCGACATCGAAGGCGGAGCTGGCGAGGCATGCACCTTGGCTCGGCGAAGGCATAGGGCTTTCTGAAGCTCGAGGAGTGCTTCGCAGCCTTGGTCCTTCCAAGGCTCCTGAAGTCGCCGCTAGGCTCCGCGGACGCCGGCCGGAGGCATCACCAAGTGCTGGCATCTGAAGGCCACCGGAGTCACCGAGGTTGCTGCTTCGAGGTGGTTGCACCCCGCGTCGTGAAGCATTTGCAACACCCCTTGACCCGCCACTCGACCGGCCATTAAGGCAAAGCCCTTAAAAGATTGCTCCGCTGTCGCAGCCACCACCTTCAAAAATGCGATGCGGTCCCCAATTGGATCCTGGCTGCCGAAGTCTGGAGCCCGGCACTCGATCCTTATTTGTTGTAGGACCTCAGTTAGGCTCAGAGTGGCTTCGCCGATGTTGCCAACGACAAAGTTTTCAAGGCACTGAGCTTCTTGGTGAAGCTCCGAGTTCTCCTTCGCCAGCTGGGCTTCGACATCCTTCACATCTTGAAGCTCCGCTCGGAGCCTGTCGGTCTCTGAGGCCAAGGCTTCCCTAGCCTTGTCGGCCTTGGCCCTCGCCGCCTCGACTGAAGCTTCGGCCCGCCTTAGCTTCTCGGCTTCCACCGAGACTTTGCGTCAGAGGGCCTCCTTCTCCTCCACCAAGCGCGTCATCCGCCTATCCGCAGAAGTTGATGCTGCTGCGTTCAGTGCGAAGGCCTGAACGAATTCAAGAAAATCATAAGTGTTGATCGAAGACCAAAGTATAACTTGAAGGCTGCGTAGGACTTCGCTCACCTGGATGAGGGCTTTGTTTGCGTTGATGAAGAGGTCCATGGGGTTCAAATGGCTGAGTTGAGCCACCAAGCCTCCTGCCTCCGTAGCTGCGCAGCCCTCCCGGAAGGTGTGGATGGCCATCGCCGTCACGGCCCCCTTCGGCAGCAAAGGCAGGACAATTTCCTCCACCGCAACCGCCTGCACAGGCTTCGGTAGTGCTGGACTTTGATCCACCACCTCGACTTCATCGTCGCCTTGAGGATCCCCTTCGTCGCGACCATTGCCTCCGTCTTCTTCAGATAAGGAATTGTCGGACTCTGAGCTGTCACTGCTGCTGCTGGAGACCTCCGTTGGCTTCGGAACGGTGGGCCTTGCACCGGCATCAACTTCTGCAAAAAAGTTCAAGTCAAAATCCACATATAAAAGAAAAGTATGTTTGAAGTGTTTACCTTCGTCGGAGATTTCTTCGAAGGTAGAGGGGTCAATGTGTGCCCCCCAATCCCTTCGGTGAGAAGCTGGCGCGTCAACCTCCATGCCCGAAGCCGCTGCCATTGAGGTCTTCGCTACCACCTCGGTAGCTATCGCCGGAGCCCTTTTTGGCTACGCTTCTGTTTGAGGGTCCGCGGCCGTTGCCTCCTCCGGAGTAGAGGCTTCGGTCGCAAGTACCTCCGGCCGAGCCCTCGAAGTTTCGGGCTCATCGTCATCCCCCCTTTTCCTCTTGGAGCTGGTTGTCGAAGGAACAAGGTGGGAGAAGTCTGGCAGAGCCTGGACCTCCTCAAAGCTGAGCAGGGTCCACACCCCGTTCCAATGCTCCTAGGTCCCCACCAGAGTAAGCCGTTGGGCTTGCTCCTCAGGTGTCGGGGCCCCGACAACGCGCTCCGCCGCCGCGATGGCCTCCTCTGGAGTCCTCACTTCAAGAGTGGCTTCATAAAGATCCAAGTCAGAGTAAAGTTCTTGGCGAAGTACGAAAGTGGAAAAGCTTCGAAGTCTTACCGGGGCATTCAAATGCCACCTCGTTTAGGCCTCCTTGGCCCGAAGGTTGGAAAAGGCCCTCAGGCCAAGAGCGTGCAAGGGGGCTGAGCCGAAGGGTGATGAACTCCTCCGCGAGGTCCCTCATGCTCATCTTCACGGCCACCCTCCGAAGGAGCGAGATCCTCGAGCGAAGGGTGTCGGAGCTGGTCTTCACCACGCCTTCACGTCGGTAAGAGATAAGTGCATTGGTACTCCGAAGGGGAGAGTTCGCACCGATGGAGGCGTAGAACCACTCTTGATCCCACTTCGAGTACCATTTGCTGTTGGCGGCCCTCGCTGGGAAGGCATCCTGATACTCCATCCGAAGCTGGAAGTTGGCGCTTCCGAAGGCCAAATCCCTCTTGACGCGGTCTGCACCTTCCCTTGGCTTCGGTTGGCAGTTAACATCATGAAGGGCGACGAAGACGTCGGCGCGGCCTTCGCAACCTTCGGCCCTCATGGCCCATTCAAACACAGCAAGCCTTGCCACAGCGTTGGGCGAAAGTTGAGGAAGCTCGAGGTTGTAAGCCTTTAGGACTTCGCTCAACATCGCCACCGCCGGCAGTCTAAGGCCGGCTTCGAAGAAGGCTTCGAACAGCACCACTTCGTCAGCCTGAGGGCTCGGTATAGCCTCCGACTTCTCCGGCACTCTAAGTTGAATCTTCAAAGCAATCTTTCCCTCGCAGGCCCTCCGGACGGACTCCTCTGTGGAGATCGAGGCCCTCATCTCCAGTGTTTGCTCGAACTTGTCGGATGGCGACCGAAGGTCCCTCGGCCCCAACCGCCTCGGTGCAGGCTTCGCTGCCGCAGCTGCCGCTGCCTGCGCTTGGGCGGAGCTCGAGCTCGAGCCCAAGGCCAAAGCCTTCGAAGCAACCTTCTTCGGCATTTTGTGGAGCTTCCGCGTGAAGGGGCTAAAGCTTGCGAGGGGTGCTTCGTGGGAAGCTAAGGAGGAGAAGAGAGCGAAGGATGCAAGGCGCTGAGAAGAAAGAAAATGAGAAGTGTGCCGAAGCCGTGTGCGGTAAACCCCTATTTATAGGTGGTAAAAATCTCGATGGTTCGTGGGGCGAAGCCACTGACAGGTGGGCCTCCAGCGAAGGCGAAGCGGCCCAGCGCACTGTAACGGTCAATTTTATAGTCATTGCAGGGTCAATTGATCCCCCCGAGGTCATTCTGATAGCTGACACAGGCAATTATTACCTGCGCATTTCGAAGCCACCTTCGGTCCAAGCTCCGAATGCCTATTTTCCCTGAAGTTGTAATTTCCTGTCATTTGTCCCAAGGGCGCACGTACCCCTTCATCCCGAAGGCCTGCAAGCGAGGGGCTACTGTTGGGGGAATAAGTTTTCCCTTGAACAGGGGCCAAATGACGTCAGCCTCCGACAGCCTTCGGCCCGGAGCCCAACACTGTCGAAGCCTGTTCCTTTCTGAAGAAGCTGTTTCCAAGTCCCAAGGTTCACTTCGAAGCCCTCTGGAGCGAGGCCTCCGAACCCCTTCGGAGCCCTCCGGAGTGAAAATCGCAAGAACCCTTAAAGTTTGCCAGAAGCTAAGTCTCAGGCTAACTTTGAAGTTAACCTCCGGGCCTTGTTCGGAGTTAGCCTTTGAGCCTTGTTCGGGGTTAACCTTCGGGATCTGTTCGGAGTTAACCTTCGAGCTCCCTTTGGAGCTCCTCAGAGACAGTCTCTGGACCCTTTCCAGCCAATTCAGAGCTAAGTCTCCGAGAACCCAATTTTTGCCCAGTAGCAAGCTCCTTTTCCCATTTTTGCCCCTATGAGCCTAGGACTTATAGAGGGCATTTTGGTCTTTTCCTTTGGCCTGCGTGCCTCTAAAAGCAGGGCCAAGCCCTTGTAACAGGATAGCTTCTCTAGGGGCCATGAGGACCCCGAGATTCATTAGACTCCATCAAGGCACACTATGCCAAATCCACCACAAACTGGACATAGGGCTATTATCCCCTAGGTGAGGTCCGAACCAGTATAAATCCTTTCTCCCTCTGAGAGAACCCTTCGAGGTTCATTTTACACACCATATACACACATACAAACCTGTGCTCTAGCTAACACAATTGCTACAACAAATGGCTCAAAGCTCAGTTGGAGTGTTTGGAGAATAACATCAATAGTGATGTATGGATCTAGTGGAGTGCCTGGTATCTCTAGAGTCTCTACACAACCAATCATCTTGATCATGTGAGGGCTCACTGGGCTCCCTTCAGTCAGCCTGCTACCAAACAAGCATTTAGACACATTGTATCTTTCTACCCTTGCTTGGTCCTGAAACATGCCCTTAAGACCTATGATCATATCGTAAGCATCATGTTCCTCGTACTGTTTCTGAAACTGAGAGGACATGCAGGCAAGCATCAGGTAGCTGACATCCACAGAATCACAAGCATGCTTCTCATAAGCACGCTTATCTCTGCAGAAGCATCCTCTCCTTGTTCATTAGGGTTAGGTTCCTCCAGAATATAATCCTTTTTCTCTTGCTTAAGAACAATTCTCAAGTTTCGATACCAATCCATAAAGTTTATTCCAGATAATTTATCTCGTTCAAGAATAGATCGCAAATTAAAAACTGGAGGGCTCTTAACAGTAGACATAGTAGGTTCCATGATCTACAAAAGATTAAATGAGGTTTAGCACCATGCAATGTTTATCTTCTATCCAATAAAAGATGTTCTAATATCTAAACCAGTCGCTTTCCTTCTCATGACTAATAGTGGCGCAAGATCCATGGTCACGCTATCTCCTAGGGAGCTTTGGCATCATTGCTAGAAGATAGTTGACATAGGTAAGCAACTCCTTGATAATCACATCGTATGTGACTCTTGTTGTTGGAGAAGCATCCAATGCTCGACCCCAACTCCTATGCTCCAAGGCCCAAAACCGTTTTGATAGCCTTGTCAAGTGAACCAACACTATGCGTGCAGAAGTCCGACTTCCGCCCCAACTGGTAGAGATAAAAGATAGCACCCTAATTTGGCAGACCCACTATCGATGAGCACAAACCTTGTTGGGTGCAGCTATTGGGAAGAGCATCAACACTTAATTTTCTAAGGGAAACTATTCTAGCATCATAACGACCCTAGCGCACACAAAACATGCAACAATAGAATAACAGGAACATAAGAATGCATTACAGGCAACCATATTAACTGTGACATAGCATGGCCTTCTTCACATGGCGATCTCCATCTCCATGGCTCCCATCATCGAATGCTTGCTCTTGGCCTCCGTGAAGAGTACTAGTCCATCTCGCATAGGCTATACTAATTACATGGGCCGAAGCACCGCGGAAACGACATGCAAGCCATAATAAATTTTACATCAGCCTTGGGCTGTAAATAACCATGACATGCAGGCCATATTTAATTTACATTCATTGCATGCATCTCATACATCACATTTATCCAAGGTCATGCTAGTTATGACATTCTCTGCAAAACAAAGTTAGGCGAGCAATCTACAAGTGACTGGATTCTGGACCTAAAAAACCGGGGTCAACAAGCTCGGTTTTTCAAAATCGCGTAGGTCGGAACTTCCAATCTGGCATCGGAACTTCCGATCAATATCGGAATCCCACATCGCAACAATTTTCTTCTGTATCGAATCATTATTCGATATCGGAACATCCGATCACTATCAGAACTTCCGATCTTTCATGGACAAAAATAGATCTAATCTGTTTTTCCACCATGTATCTCCATACATGAGGGATCCAGATCGAACACTATGCACGTAGGCTCTGATACCACTATTGGGGAATAGGGGAGCTATGCTAGATGGCAAATTCAAAATTTTACGTCCTAGGCCCAAGACTCATGCGCGTGTGAGATCATGGATCGGTACCTTCTAGCACAAGACGTGCTAGGTGCAGCGGAAGAAGATGTTGGAGTAGCGCGTCAAGCCTCTCCTAGCTTCATCCTTGTCGTTCTTCGCCGATCCGATCGATGAATATGACATAGTCATTCGTATGTAGATGTCCACCAGCGTTGCTATTGGAGTAACGCTTCCACGGAGTCCACAAGTACATGGATGGAGTACCTCCCACGACAGCGTGCTAGCACCACACGTGAGAGATGGGGATCCTTGACCTCAACGTTTGAGATCAAGAAAGGAAGGAGAGAAATCTTGGGTGGCTAGGTCTAAGCTAGGCTTATTGCTTGTTCCAAGACATCCTCCTCTCCTTTTATAGGGCTAAGAGTCTCCTGGTCGTCCTCATCCCGATAGGGTATTTTCGGTCTCCTAATACAGTACGACACGCAACAGATCCAATCTATTATCGCCCACTTCGGAACTTCCGATACCATATTGGAACTTTTGATCAGTACAAAAATTCCCTGATTCTGAATCAGAACTTCTGGCTTGTCGAAACTTCTGATACCCTATCAGAACTTCCAAAGAAACATTTGCTCTTTGTATCGAGACCAGAAAATAACTGGAACTTTCAATACTTCCTATCAGAACTTCTGATCTATGGAATTTTCTTGGGCATAACCTTCACTTGTGTCTTTGCTGGTGTCTTTGCCTTGTCCTTTCTGGTCTCTGTCACAATAGAGCAGGTGGACACTCTGGATGATGAGGATCTTCCTCTCATTATCTAGAAGTTCACTCGATTCTATAATGATAGATGGGATCAGAGGAGAGGAGGCTCTAGGGGATGTTTTGAATGTGGATATCTTTATCACATTAAAGCTAACTGCCCTAAATTGAAAAAGAAAGATGAGAGTAAGAACAGGTACCAGAAGAGGGACAAAAAGACCTACTTCAAGAAGAACCGTGACAAGCTGGCTAAAAGAGCTGCCAATGTAGCATCCAGAGCTTTCATGGTTGTACGCAGCGACATCGACACTTCTTCAAGTGAAGAGCCAAGCTCTGACAAGGATGAACCATAAAAGGAGGATAAGAAGGTGAAGGACTTCACCGGCATCTGCTTCATGGTCAACAGGATCCACGGCGATGATGAGCTAGACTCATCAGAGGTAGTTTTATCCCATCACCAACTTTTGGTTAAAGTTGATGAATTGAATGATGCTTTAATTGGTTAGGATAGGTTACTTGTGAAATCTACTAGAGAATGCAAAGAACTTAGAATTAGACTTGATTCTATTTACACGGAGTATACCTTGCTTAAGTATAAGTTAGATGATGTTGAGTGTGAGTCGTGCTGTGTAGTTAAGAGTGAGATTGTCGAGCTATAGTTTGTGCATGCTCAAACTATCTATAAGCTTGAGATTGCACAGAAAGAGCTCACTATGGTGGAGTCTAGTCCTCTTGTTTATGATGTTTGTTCAAATTGTCCATTACTCATTGAAAGCATTGAACTTAGGGACAAGCATGTTAAAGAACTAGAGGCTAGATTGGAGAGTGCTGAGAGTTCTAAGGATGTGCAGCCAGCTTGTTCCACATGCATCACCCTAAAGGACCAACTCAGCTTTGCTAGAGGGCAAGTTAACAAACTCATGATTGAAAATGATTACCTTCTCTCTATGGTGGATAAATGCACTGAAGGGAAGGGTAGGATGGATTTGCTCTTGGCCAAGACCAAGATGTGTGATGACATGGTAGGGTTATCTCTAGGGTTGGGTTTTGAATGAACCACTCTAGATATTAAGAGCAAAACAATGTTCACTTCACCCACCACCCTAGAGAAAGACAAAGCCTAGTTAGACACTCCACAAAAGCCCAAAAAAACCCATCCAACCTACAAAGAAAACACCTCCTCCAACTAAGAAAGCCCTTCAGAAGAAACCAAGAGAGCATGTGAGGATTGCTCCCAAGACTCATATCCCTGCCCCCAAAAATATTTTTCATTGCTCATATTGCTAGAGGGTGGGACATTTGATTGGTTTATGTTTTCATCGCATGAAGGTTGAACGACGTTCTTGGGAGAAGAGGGCACGGGACATGTATCAGCCACCTGTTGGTATACATGAGCCTATATCACACTCTCGTTCTCATTTTCTTGAAGCTCCTCATGCTCACATGAGACGATTTGCCCACCGTGGGATGCACCATGACTCATATGGTGCTAGGCCACGTGTTAGTGGTTTTGGTCCTCGATAGGATCGGAGACCTAGTAGTTTTTATGGCTCTCACCATTTAGGTACACCTCACACTTTTTATCATGATTCATATCTTGTGCGTAGACAGTCTACTACTGATTTTCCTACAGCTCGAGTTTCTCAATGTTGGATACTACGTCAGTTTTTCACTCACCCCAGCACTGAGTACTCAATATTTTCTTATTTTGTCTAGGTAGTGGACGGAGGCTTGGAGAACAAGTGAATCATGGATTCCTGTTGTTCATGCCACATGACCGGGAAGACATCATGATTCTCTACCTCATCTCGACCCAGCGACATGATTACATCACCTTCAGCAATAATCGAAGGAGTAGAGTGAAAGGCAAAGGTATGGTTAGAATTAATGAAAATTTCATTATCAAAGATGTCGCTTTGGTTGAGGATTTGGGATATAATTTGCTTTATGTATCTCAATTTCTTGATGAGGGCTTGGAAGTGTGGTTCAGATGTGATACCTCATAAGTTCTCAATTCTTCTAGCGCTTTGGTTTGTAAGATTTGAAGGATAGGGAGGGTCTTTGGAGCTGATTTTTCTAAGTCTCTTGGTTCTTCTCATTGCCTTATTGCTAAACCTTCTTCTGAGCTTTGGATGTGGCATAGGAGACTAGGGCATATGACTTTTTACTTTCTCGCTCAACTGAGTGCCCTAGGTCTAATCTGAGGATTTCCCAAGCTCATGTTTGAGAAGAATCTTGTTTGTGCTCCTTGTCAACATGGAAAGATGGTGACCACCTCTCATTCACCAATAAATGTGGTGATGACTGAACAACCTGGAGAATTTCTCCACATTGACACTGTTGGTCCTTCTCGAGTTAGTTCTTTAGGTGGAAATGTGTATGTCATTGTCGTGGTAGATGACTACTCCTATTATTCTTGGATCTTCTTTCTTGCAAGTAAGGATGAAGTGTTTTCACACATTCGGAGCTTAGCTTTGATACTATTCACTGAACTCCTTGGTGCATTGAAAGCAATAAGAAGTGATAATGGCATTGATTTTTGCCTTGAGCATGGCATGGAACATCAATTTTCTGCTCTGCCGGTTCCTCAACAGAATGGAGTTGTTGAGAGAAAGAACCGCACTCTAGTGGAGATGGATAGGACGATACTCGATGAGCATAAGACTCCTAGAAGATTTTGGGTTGAGGCTATGAGCACTGCATGTTACATCTCCAACCAGATTTTCTTGCGCTCACTTTTAAATTTGACATCTTATGAGCTGCGTCTTGGAAGGAATCCCAAAGCTACTCATTTGAGAGTGTCTGGATGTCGGTACTTCCTTCTAAAACGTGGCAATCTTGACAAATTTGAGTTGCGTTCTTATGATGGTTTCTTTGTGTGTTATTCTCTTCATGTTGATTCATATCGTGTTTTTAATCATGATACTAACACTGTCATTGAGTCATGTGATGTGACTTTTGATGAGTCTTCCCCCTATATTAGTACTTCTTTTGAGCTTGCCAGTAAGCAAGATATGGATGAGACCATTTTTGAAGAAGAAGATCCATCAGAATTTGAAGAGCTTGAGGATGATCCCATACCTCCCACTATAGCAATTCCTAAAGCAGACCCTGCATCCACTACATCAGCAAGAGGGCCTAAAGCATTGACTTCAGGAAGCGTTGAGCAAACTCCAGCAAGTGTTGATGGGGAGGCTGCATCTCATCGAGAAGCTCCGCAGCACATTCAGAAGATGCATCCTCTAGAGCAGATCATCAGTGAGCTAGATGAAAGGGTAACTCGATCTCATCCTCATTTTGTTGATTCTGCATTTGTCACTTCGTTTGCGCCTCTTGATGTTAGTCATGCTTTATCTTATTTGAGTTGGATCAATGCCATGCATGAGGAGTTAGAAAATTTTGATAGAAACCAAGTCTGGGTTCTTGTAGATCCACTCCCTAACATTCATATAATTGGCACAAAATGGATTTTCAAAAACAAACAGGGGGAGGATGGGTCTGTTGTGAGAACAAGGATAGGCTTGTTGCTCAGTGTTACTCTCAAGTCGAGGGGGTTTATTTTGGAGAGACCTTTGATCCAGTAGCTCGACTTGAGGCCATTAGTATTTTTCTTTCTTTTGCATCTTCTCGTGGTTTCAAGCTGCATCAAATGGATGTTAAAAGTGTTTTTCTTAATGTTTTCATAGGAGAGGATGTTTATGTTAGACAACCCCTACGCTTTGAACATCCCAAGTAACCCCATAGATTCTTTAAACTTTACAAAGCTTTGTATGGGCTCAAGCAAGCTCCTAGGGCCTGGTATGACCGACTTAGTAACTTTTTGCTTGAGCATGGGTATAAAATGGGCTCTGTTGACAAAACTCTTTTTACTCTAAAGCATGGCAAATACTTCCTTCTTGTTCAGATTTATGTCGATGGAATTATTTTTTGTGGCTATTCTCATACACTTATGGCCGAGTTTGTTGATTTTATTAGCATAGAGTTCGAGATGTCGATGATGGGAGAGATGACCTTCTTCCTTGGTTTTGCAAATCAAGCAAAGCAAACATGGTACTTTTGTGCATCAGATGAAGTACACCAAGGACCTGCTAAAGAACTTTGATATGAGCAATGCGAAGCCACTTGCCACTCCAATGGCTACTTTAGTAGCGCTTGACTCAGATGAAGATGGAGAAGAGGTGGATCAAAAGGAGTTACGGAGCATGATCGGCTCCCTCCTCTACTTGATGGCTACGAGGTCGGATATACACTTCATAGTATGTTTCTGCGCTCATTTTCAGGCTTCTCCAAGGGCTTGACATCGTCAAGTAGTTAAGTGCATACTAAGGTACCTCAAACACACACTTGAATTTGGCATTTGGTATTCTGCATCATCATCTTTATGCCTTTGAGGTTTTTCCGATACTGATTTTGCTGGGAAAAGTACCTCTAGTACTTGTCATTTTCTAGGTTCCTCTCTTGTTTGTTGTTCTTCTCACAAATAGTCTAGCGTTGCGCAGTCTATAGCTGAGGTTGAGTATGTAGCTGCTGCTAGCTGTTGCTCACAGATTTTGTCGATGGTTTCTACTTTGCGGGATTTTTGGTTAGATTTTAAGGGTGTTCCACTTTTTTGTGATAACACTAGTGCCATTAGCTTAGCCAACAACCCAGTTTAACATTCTAGAACCAAACACATTGATATCTGTTATCACTTTTTAAGAGACCACAATGAGAAGGGTTATATTTAATTGAGATATGTTTATACCCAGAACCAGCTTGCTGACATTTTTACCAAGCCTCTTGATGCTTCTCGCTTTGCATTTTTGAGAGGACAACTTGGTGTTTGTCATCCTTATGGTTTCTTGTGTGGAGGAGTTGTGTGTCATTGCATAAGCTTTTGTCATATGATTAATTGTGTTTACATGCAGTTACTTATATATGTCTTTGAATTATTGTCTTTGATCATGATGCTTTTGCTCTGTTGAATATGTCTGATACCTGTCATGAGCCTGGCTTTTAATTCTGAAAATTTAAAACATGATCACTGCTTAGTCTGGTAACTTGCATGATTAGGTTGAGTGCTTTTGCTATCTTTTACATGCCTGATAGCTAAGTCTATTACACCTGGATGCAAGCATGCAACTTGAACATTCTAATGCTTTTCATGGATATTGTGTACTGTAAATTGATAAAAATGAAATTGATATCCATGCCTTTTTTGTGATATTGAAAATATCGAGGTGGGTTTTCTTTGTCGCACTGCCTTGTTCTAGACTGCTTACCATAGCACTTTGGTATGAACTAGGACACAACATTGTATGCCAAGACCAATGCATTAAGCTTCTGATGATCTATGTTTGACCTAGGCTTGGCTTGGTCAATTATCATAAGGTTTACAAGCAAATAACCCCTGGCACTAAAATGAAAAAAGGAAACAAAAAGCTTGAAAATATTGCATAACAAGTTTGTTGAAGCTCCATGTTATTTGACTATGCATGTGTGGGTAGTATTTTCTAGCTTTTGCATTCCATGATTTACCATGTCTAGTATGCTAGTCTGAGTGGTGATGCTTTTATTTGCTAAATCCTGAAAATGCTTGCTCTTGATTTTCTTTAGATATAATTCACTTGAGCTTATTATACATTACTTTTAGACAATATTCAAGGCAAATGCATGTTGTGTACCGTAATTGCTGCTAATCATGTTTTAGAAGCTTGCATATACACTAACCCTCCTACCTCTTTCTGCATCATTTATGGCTCCTTGACTCTTGCATTGCCAAAGGGGGAGAAAAATGTTTGTAATTCAGGAGGATTTGTTGTTGCCAAAGGGGGAAATCATGCTTTGTTGAAGGGGGAGTTTTTTCCAAAGGGGCTCTTTATTTGAAAGGAGGAGAAGATCTTTTATCAAGTGACATAATTTGGCTCCTGTCTGAGTTTTTATGGTCACTTGTGTGCTAAAAAATTTCAAATTTTCTTGATATTGAATTTGGTTGTCAATGCACTCATCAAGGGGGAGATTGAGAAACCAAGTTGATATGTGCCTTGGTTTCAAGTCTGTGATGAGTGATTGACAAGTTTCCTTCTGGACGAAGGGGTCCCTCCGAAGTGGTTCAGAGGTATTTCACTGTAGGGTTTGGTGATTGATGGATGTACAAGAGTGCAGTGGAGTATGTCTGTCGGAGGGGTCTGGCAGAATACATTTCGAAGAATGTACCGAAGGGTTCGGTATTTTGGGTGGTACACCGGAGTATGTACCGAAGGGTGTTTACCCGGAGAGGTCTCCGGGGTATCGGATAAACTCGTTTGCTTATTGGTGGTGTGCAGGTGACTTCGGAGGCGACGGGACAGTTTGTAGAAGGTGAACCTAGGTCAAGCAGGGAGCTTGATGCTAGGAGAGGGGGGAGCTCGGTCACGGAGGCTGCGTGCAGTGGAGGTCGATTCTCGGGTCGAGGTGCACCAGGCAAAGGCAGAAAGTGCGGAGCGTGGAGTGGGGTTTGTACAGTGGTTTTATCTTAGTGATGAGTGATTGACAAGTTTACCTGATTTATGGTTGAGACTTGTGATTGCCTGTTTGGGTTCACTTATTGGATCATTGTGTGCGTTGCATGGAGATTCGTGTTTTGCTTGTCTCATTGTGTGCAGAGTTGAGATGCTAGTCAACTATTAATGGTGGGTGATCAGGGTCAAGCGGGGAGCTTGATGCCAGATGATCAAGGATGCCAGGTGAAGTTGAGGAAGACCTCAGGCGTACAAGTGGAGATAGATCAAGACATGAACGGACAGATTATCGAGACAACTTGTTGACCATGTCAGTGAAAGGGAGGTCATTACAAGTAACAAGGCCACTCGAGGGATCAAGAATGGGAGAGACTTGCTGGCGGTCGAGTTCATGGATTGGTGACACATGTCGAAGATCTGGAGAGCTTTGTTGGTTTCGGCTCAAAACCATCGGATCAAGATCAACACTCCTGAAGCGAAGTCGTAGTTGCTTTGAAAGCTTCGGATTAGGATGAAATATCTTTAGATGGGATTTTATTTTTGTAGCCCTGTAGGCCTTCAAGTCAGTAAAAACCCTAGGGGTATTTGTGTCTTTTCCTATTTTTGAATTGACTATAAAAGGCCCCCTAGTCCTATGGTTTCTACCAACTCATCTATTGAAAAAACTAAGTTCCTTTATCCAGAAATATCTCCCCTATTCTTCCGGTTTTCTCTGCCACCACAAATTTTCTAGGCACCTGTTCTTATTTTGCGACCTTTACTGTACATTCTCATGCAATTTTTCTATGGGAGACCGTGGCTAGTTTATTCTCCGGTTTTTCTTCTCATCCCGAGGGGTGGTTTTCTTTACAGCAGCGCATGGCTCGTCAGCTGGCAAGGCGAATACATCGGCGCATGGCTTCAGTGGAAGCGACACTTGACGGATTGAGTAGTGTGGGGTGTTGTGATGCGATAGGCACGGTGCGCACAGGCGAGAGAAGCTCAAGCCTGCGCTGGAAGGCCTTGGGCGCAACAGAAGCCCAAGGCCTAGGGGGGCCTTTGGCGGCGTTCGGACTCAAGACAGCACACGGAACATCAGGCACAATAATTCCTATTTTCCTCGATCCATGTGCATTTTCAGCTTTTATCTCTGAATATTGTCTGATCATTTTATTTGTTATATTCATATTGCACTGTGAATATTCAGTGATATTTCTGTGATCACATTTTATTTTCTACATTTATTTAAATATCGTTAAACCATGAATAGTTATTGTGTGCTCTATGAATGGGTTGTGTTCTATGGTTGTTTCCTATGCACCTGATGAAATATCTATGTTCTGTAAAAATGCTTAATGATATATCATCTGCATTGTGATTAGTTTTAATCTGCCTTATGCATTTTGTACTGGTGTCTTTTCAATCAGGACAATATTTTGTTTTTCAAGGCTAGATTATTTTTAGTGCTTATGATCTCTTAGACTGTCGCATCATTTCATATATGACAGGAGAGTGATAGCACTGGCCTTCTCTGGGATTTTGTTATGAAAGTTTATTTGCTTCTCCTTGTTCCTTTAGAGGTGCGTTGGGTGTTTTGAAAATGCCATCGATTCGCAAGAGTTTGTTCAGGTGCCTATTCACCCCCCTAGTCGCCCGTTTCATTCATACAGTAATCATGAGTATAGTTTTAAAAGCGTCGAGATCTTTGTAGGCCCAAGATTATTGGAACCAAATCTTCGGCTTAAAGAGCATCAGTACAAAACTGTGTGGGATGAAGCCTGGTTCAGCGCCACCACAAAGAAACATAAATGTGTCAGACCAGGCTACACCCAACGCAGTCGTGAATGGCCGAAGATGAAGAAGAAGAAAAATGAAGGAAAAATTGTGAAGCCAGAACCTTGGGTGAAATTATAAATGTTCTAGAAGATGAAGGGTTCCGACTAGCAATTAAAGTGAAAAGATCGTGCGGAAAAACATTCAAGAAGACGTGGTGGAAGGAGGTGATGGTGGCTAATAATTTTGAAGCATCAAAAACCACTTAATGCTCTTAAACTGGGGGGCATGTGTTGACGCAAAGATTTGGTAAAGCCCAGGGCCCACCAAGGATGATGTACGATAAATGAAAGTCAAGAAGAGCCCAGTCAAAGGTGGTCAAAGAAGCCCGCCCGTTACAACATGGTCGGATATGAAGGAGTTGATGATAAGAAGATGAAGTTTTATCCATAATCGGTTCGAATAGATTGCTTGGACGGTAAGTCTTTGGACTATAAATATGTATGCCTTAGTTAGGTCAAACACACAACTCTGTCAAACAACTACTCGGCGCATCGCCACCCTTAGCTTCCTAAGGTTAATCCCGGTGGGATTTGGCACTCAGAGTTGGGCTGCATCGCTACGATCTCCAGTGAAGAGGTGAGTCCCGCCACCCCTAATGATCGTAACCTCACGGCTGCATCAATTTGATCTCTTGAGGAATCGGCTAAAATAGTACGGTCATCGGTTTATCTCAGTTTATTGTCTAGGTCTAAGGCTGCATCAGTTTGATCTATTAGATTGATGTGATTTAGGTGTGGTAGTTTGAGACTTTATCGATTGAGTCTGACATATCTTTCTATTTTACCTTTTTCATGTTGTATACCTTTTTCCAATCTTGTTATTGTGATGATTTTGATAATACAGACATGTTATCTAGCATGTTTTATTTATTTCTATTGGAGTACAAGTCGATAGGTTATCTTAAATTTAGAGTCATATTCTATCCGCTATCGGGGATGCTCATTGGCCTATACGCGTAAATTACCTATCTCATTGGCCGATGGCGCATTCATCATGATCGGCATTATTCATTCATGATTATTATATCCTTACCACAGTCATCGGCATGGCAACATATAGGCTTTGCTACTAATGATATTTCCTCTATTTCCTTATTAGTTGCAAGGTCAAACTGATTGGTACGCCTTGAACCCTTTTTCTAAGATCGTCGGATCTGCACTGGAGTTAAGCAGAACTCCTAGGCCACGTGTGTGTCAAAGTGTGACCAAAAAAGACATCAACAACTCTGAAACTCAATTTTCTAGGCTGAATTTGAAAAAGATAAAATCATCGAATCTAGCAAAGCAGGGTGGATTCAGATGTAAATTTTCCTGTCATTCTCTGAAATGTACATAGTTACCTGATTCTGAGTTTGTATGCAAAAGTTGTGGCTGTTTCACCGAACAGAGTGCAAAATAGAGGTTTTATGCACAAAACGGTCAGATCGGCTAACACACGATCTCCTCAAATAGGTTTTGCAGTTGAAAACAAGGAGGCTAGCATTGCAAGGCGATTAACACAAGGTGGTTTGCAACCTAACTATAGGCTTGCGATGCCGGAGGAATAACACAAGGCGGTTGCAATCAGAAACCGAGATGAACTTGATCTCTTAAGGAAGTCTCTCTCATCAAAACGAACCTCAAACTAGACTCAAGAATGCGACTCTAAACCAGCAACCAGACTTTGAACTCAGACGCAAACTCAACAAAGAAAAATATAAATTAAACTTGCAAAAAGGCTCAAAAAGGTTTGGACAATAGAAAACCAAAACTACGATGAACACAACGATATTTTTGTGTGGCTTGTTTCTAGACTCTCGGTAAAGGAAAGAAACAAGGGTAAATTGGTATACCTATCGGGCAACCTTTGCTCTGATACCACATGATGAGCACTTAGTGTGCTTATGGTTGACCCGATCTTCCGATTGGTTCAATTGAGGCAATGAGTGGATGTTCACGTTTTAAAGCTTCCGATCAGCGATTAGATCCTTGCAATCGCTACACTCGCACGTCTAGTTGTTATCAACCATGCTCTCACTTAGTCGACCTCACCATGAAGGTTTTGATCCTAAAAATCAATCGAAGAAATTTGCAAGAACAAGGTAAACACAATTTGAATTGCAGATATTAATCTAAAGTACTCGAAGTTGGATGAAACTATGATGGTATACTAATCTAAGCAAAACCCAAACCCTAACTATGATGGTGGTCATCTATTTATAGGGTTTTTAGGACGCAGATTACCATATATGACATGGGTTGTACCCTAGGACATGGGTCATACCTTAGAAGGACTCTAAAGCAAAACAGACTCAAATAAACTATTAAGACTCTAACTCGAACTAATCTAGAGTCCAACTCCTGACTAGTGTTGATTCCCGACTAGTCTTGTAGACAGTCTCGACATCTCCCGGTCGTCATGGTCTTGTGGTCAGTGATTGGTCGAGTGGCATCCGTGGTCGGCCAAATGGAGGTCGGCAGTCGGCCAAGTGGTGGCTAGCAGTCGAATTCATGGTCTGACTGCACAAGCACCCTGGTCGGTAGTTTTTATCTTCCCTTGTGAACTCGACTATCTTTTCTAATGCTTCCTCTCCAAGGTTCCTAAGAATAATACAATCATATCCCAAATTTAGTAGTATTCCATTCATAGAAGAATTTTTTTGAGTAACGAGGAATGAACTCGATCACGAGTCCTTGGTCCTTGGTAATCAGGCATGGTTGTATCTTTAGTAGTGATGGCCTCATCAATTCCTAACCCCAAACACCAATGAGGTAAGGTTTGTTAGAGTCCTTCACTGAGGGTTCAACTTTCTAGTGTGCCCTTTCCTTCACTAACTCCTCCACCACTATGATATATCGCTCATCATCCTAAATCCCAACTCTATTATCAACGTCTCCATCTTCATCCACCTCTATGAGGCCTACCTTGGCATAGAACCTCATTTTGTCATCTTCCACCATTTAGTTTACCTTAAACCCTACTCCAAAAGGGCGCTTAGGTACCAGACTCCAACTCCACGATGGGAAGACCATCGAGTACATCCTTGTCCCCCTACCGTCTTCAAATAGGGGCTAGAATGGCCAATGGTTTTATGTTAGGAACCACGAGCTAGCCCTCTCCCTAGAGACTAGTCGTCTCCCGACTTCAGTGTGGACCTGGTCAGACTGTTGTGGCTCAAGCAATAGGGTCTAGTGGGCAAACTAGTCTAGGAGATTGCCAAGATCTAGGAGCAAAAGTTGACAGGAGTCGTCGTGGCCCTCAACTCTGTGCTCTGTTGTGTTCATCCATGCAAGAGTAAGGCATGGTTGGGGTATGAATATGTGGGTTGGGATGACCCCTCCTGCAAGTCCTCAGTGGCCTGATCGCAGAGGAAGCCACGGAGCAGGGTTCAAGAGCTTTTTGCTACCAAGATAGAGATCAGCAATGAGGATATCCTAAGGTCTTTTTGACTTGCCAAACCTCGACCTGAGGTAAGGCGTTATGATCATTTTTGTTTATATTTCTTGGTTGCTTCCTTTTGCAATATCACCGTCGGGTGTAGGTCTAACTCATTGAAATGTAGGGGCAAGACATATTCTGCTCCTTAGCACTATTGATGGAGTAGCCATGGGTGGTTGAGCAGAAAGACATCGGTCGGGTCAATGGCCCAAATGGCAAAAAGTAGAAGGACAAAGTAATTTTCCCTCCTATGGTGAAAAAGGCGTGCACGATAATGGTATCTGAGGGAAAGCCCAAGGTGCCCTCGTTGTTTTTGAAGGAGACTAGCACTGACTCAAAGACATCCGAGGGATTCCCCATCGATTCTATGGTGGTGGTAGCATCATCATCGTCATCTCTATCGCCTCCTCGACCCAAACCTTGGCCAAGGGGTCCATCTGGCATGCACCAACGGGTGAAGAAGTTTGCTTTCCTAGAGTCCAAGCATGTAACTCTTTTCCTGAAAGTATCTACAATAATGTACAAATTGATGTCTTATGTTTTGTATTTTATTAGGCCATTGACATTGGTGTGTGATGGGGATAATGATATAACCATGGTGGCAGTTGGCAATACTTGCGTTGGTGTGGTCAGTGACTTTGGCATGGGGGCGGTCAGCGATGCTGACATGGAGTTGGCTTCTCCTATAGTGGGCTTGGCGGGGTCGGCATCATCGAACCCGGTTTGCACAGGGGTGAAAGTGGGTTTGTCAGCCACTAACATGGGGTGCATGGTGGTCGACACTGGGGATGTTACCCCAGTCATAGACGTGGTCATGAGGATCCATGTTGAAGATCATGGACCTCATGGCTCCATAAGTGATGATTGATTGTCAACGAAAGTCAAAGAGAGAGGAGTGAAGAGGAGAAGAGACATGTTGTGTCTTCACCGCGTGTGATTCAAGTACACGGGTGGCGAGCGACTGTTAGGAAGAGGGGCTACAGAGTCGGGCCGACCCAATCTGGGTACCCAGTACGAAGACAGTGGACGCTTTGTAAGTTTTGGCACAAAACCGACATCCAATCCAGACCATCGATCAAAGATCCGACAGTCCAAAAGCAGAGCCATAGCTGCTACGAAAGCTCCGCGTCAGGACAAGTTATCTTTAGATAGGATTTTACTATTTTTCCTGTTTGGCCCATTGTTTTATTTTTGCGTCAGTGTGTATTTTACCCTAGGGGTATTTATGTCATTTCTAGTTTTTGAACTGCCTATAAAATGCCATGTATACCCTAGGGTTTCACCAACTCATCCACTTTGAAAATCTGAGTTCACTTTATTAATTTTACTAATTTTTGATGTTTGGCTTTGCTGTTCATCTATTCAACTTTGATTTCCTCACCGCAACCAGAAATCTTCTGTGCCGCACTATTTCGCCACCAGTAGTTTCTTGTATCGCCCACGCTATCATTGTTTCTGTTTGATTTTGGGATGAACAAGAACAAAGAATAAACACTGATTTGTGAACTAGTAATTTTATTGATCACTTTGGTACATATTTATAGCAAATAATGGGGCGCCATTTTCTTCTGTTGCACGGCGTCGCGTTGCTTCATTTTTATCACCATCATGCTGCTTGGTGAAGTGTCGTGTCACCTGGCGCAGTGTCCCATCGTCTGGACGTCTGCAGCGCTTTGGCACTATCTTTTGTGAGATTAACTGCAACACTCCCCCTTAATTGAACTTATAATAAAGATTAATATATGTTTTTATTCCTCCAAAAACCCATGGGGAAAAATAGGAGGAAATATGATATGTTGTTAAAACTCCTTTAAACCTGGTAGGGAAAATAAGGAGAAAATGATACAACATATAATTTGTACTTTAATATACCATATATATGTTTTCCTTTATAAAAACCGATTTTAGGGAAAAATAGGAATATGGTATACATATAATCTTGTGTAGATATTACCTCATTAAAAACTTTATGAGAAAGTATATAAAAACTCATAAAAGAAAAGAGTATAATATAATGTGTATATACAGGTTAATTATTCAAGGGGATACTCCCCCTGATGCTTGCAAATCTCTGAAACATCTCACACCAATACCATGAACATATTTTTCAAATGTGGATGCTAGTAAAGACTTTGTGAATAAATTGGTGAGATTATCACATGATTTAATTTGCAAGACATTTATTTCACTGTTTTGTTGTAATTCATGCGGGTAAAATAATTTAGGATCAATGTGCTTAGTGATATTGATCTTTATGTAACCTGTCTGCATTTGTGCTACACAAGCTGCATTATCTTCATAAATAATTGTTGGTGATTCAATGGAACCAATACCACAAGATTTCTGTATGTGGTTGATCATTCTGCGAAGCCATACACACTCACTTGAAGCTTCATATAGCGAAATTATTTCAGAATGATTATTGGATATAGCTACTAGTGTCTGTTTTGTAGACTTCCAAGATATAGTTGTTCCACAATGTAAAAATACAAACCTGTTTGAGATCTGGCATTATGGGGATCTAATAGATAGCCAGCATCTGTATATCCAATAATATTTGGATCTTGGTTTCTTTGGTAGAATAGTCCAAGATCTTTAGTACCTTGGAGATATCTGAAGATATTTTTAACTCCGATCCAATGACGTTTGGTTGGAGAAGCGCTATGCCTAGCTAGTAAATTAACTACAAATGCGATACCAGGGCCTGGTGCAATTTGCAAGATACATAAGTACTCCAACAGCACTGAGATATGGAACCTCCGATCCAAGTGTCTCCTCTTGTGCTTCCCGTGGTCTAAATTGGTCCTTCTCTATATCTAGAGATCGGACGGCCATAGGTGTTTTAGATGGATATGCTTTGTCCATATTGAATTTCTCCAATATTTTATGGACATAAGTGGTTTGATGTATTAAAATACCTGATGGAAGGTGTTCAATTTGAAGACCTAAACAAAATTTGGTTTTACCCAAATCCTTCATCTCGAATTCCATCTTTAAATGATTGCGAGCTTCGTCTATATCGTTAGTATTGCCGATAATATTTAAATCATCAACATATACAGATATAATGCAAAAACCTATTGAAGATTTCTTAACGAATACACATGGGAAATCATCATTGTTTGAGTATCCCTTTTGTATAAGGAACTCACTTAGTCGATTGTACCACATTATCCCCGACTGTTTTAAGTTGTATAAAGACTTGTCGAGGTTTACACAATACAAGTTGTGATTTGAATTTGGATTCAGAATTTGGATTCCATCGGGAACCTTCATATATATGTCCAAATCAAGTGACCCATATAAATATGCAGCCACTACATCCATTAACTGCATAGATAAATTATATTGTACTGCCATTGATAAAAGATATCAAAATGTGATTCCACTCATTACTGGAGAGTATGTTTCATTGAAATCAATGTCGGGTCTCTGCGTGAACCCTTATGCTATAAGCCTTGCTTTATATCTCACCACCTCGTTGTTTTCATTTCATTTTTGAATGAAAACCCATTTGAATCCCACAGGAAAGGTTTTTGGAGGTGTAGGTATTACTTTTGAGAATACCTCTCTTTTCCTAAGCGAGACTATCTCCTCTTGAATTGCATCCTTCCATTGTGTCGAGTCCGAGCATTGTTTACACTCTGCCATGGTCTTGGGATCTGGATAATTTTGAAGGTTTTGTGCAATAGTGTTGGAGAAATATGTGTCAACAATTGTAGTCTTTCTATCATATGATTCTCCAGAATTACATAATTGGTGGAAATTTCTTGTACCCTTTGTGACTCATTTAAATTTCCCAATGAGTTAGGGTTATTCGATGTTCCAGCATCATATATTGAAGGTATTATAGAGCTGGGTTTTTGTACATTTACTAAGTGTCCATCAACTGAAGGTTGATTTTCTTCGGATGTTTTATCCTTTGATATTCTTTGGTTCTTGCAAGCTTGTTGATCCTCTTGAATAGCCTTTCCCTTTTTCCTTTTATTTTGGACAAGAGATTGCATACTCCCCCTGTTATTTTGAACAGGTGGATGAGTAGATTTAGCTGGTATGTCTACTCTTGCAGACACATTTTAGCAGGATTATATGAATTTGTGACGCCTTTGTAATCGGTAAATGCATCTGGCAGGTTATTTGCAATGTTTTGCAAATTAATGATTTTCTGAACTTGTGTTTCAGATTCTTGAGTACGTGGATCTCAGTCGGAAATTCCTTGGACATTCCAATTGATTTCCTAGCATTGATGGTGGTACTATAAATCTCCCCCTAATGTCGAGAAATGTTCCTCATTGAATATACAATCAGCATACCAGGCCGTAAAAAGATCTCCTGTAAGGGGTTTGAGATACTTTATGATAGATGGAGATTGGTATCCCACATAGATCCCTAATTTCCTGTGTGGACCCATTGATGTACGTTGTGGTGGTGAGATTGGTACGTATGTAGCGCATCCAAACTTACGCAGATGGGAAATATTTGGTGTATTTCCACATACTAATTGTAGAGGAGAATTTTTGTGATATGTAGTAGGTCGTAATTGGATTAAGTCTGCAGCATGTAAAACTGCATGACCCCAACAAGATGTTGGTAGATTATAATTTTGTAATAATGTTCTAGCAATGAGTTTAATCCTATTGATTAGAGATTCTGCTAATCCATTTTGAGTATAAACATATGGGATAGAATGTTGTACTTGAATTCCAAGGGCCATGCAATAATCATTGAAGGCTCGTGAGGAGAATTTTGCAGCATTGTCCATTCGAATTGATTGAATTCGATGTTCTGGATAGTAAGTTCTCAACCTAATAATTTGTGCAATTAATTTTGCAAATGCATGGTTCCGTGTGGATAATAAACACACATGAGACTATCGTGTAGATGTGTCTATTAAAACCATGAAATATTGAAATGGGCCAGTTAAAGGTTCAATCGGACCACATATATCTCCTTGAATGCGTTCAAGAAATTTGAGTGGTTTGACATGAACTTTAAGTTTTGATGGTCTTAGTATTAGTTTTCCTGTAGCACATGCGGTGCAGATAAAATCTGATGTTTGAGGAAATTTAGCATTATTTAAATCATGACCATTAGAATTGTTTATGATTTTACGCATCATCCTGATACCAGGATGACCAAGGCGATCATGTCAATTTTGGAATGCATTGACATTCTAAAAAATAACTTTGTATGCAACATTTGTTACTGGTTGAATGTATGTGTAGTACAATCCGTAGGTGAAGGAAGGAAATTTTTCAAGTATTTGTTTGCCATATCCATCAAATTTGGTTAAGAGAAGATATTCCTCTTTATTGTCACTATGGGTTTCTATATGGAAACCATTTTTACGGATATCTCTATAACTTAGTAAGGTACGAGTTGAATCGAGATACAGTAATGCATCCTCGATTGTAACTTGAGTACCCATAGGTAGGGTAATTATGGCATGACCTGAGTCAATAATTATTGCGTCTTGTCCAGCAATTGTCAAAACAATTCCTTGTCTCTTAGTGAGAGTTTGGAAATATTTTGTTTCCCTAAGTATAGAATTTGTGGTGTCGCTATCCACAAGGCATATTTCATCTTCCATTGGATTGTTTCCCGTAGAAAATCTATATATATATGAAATAATAGATAAATTTTAGTAAATATATAGGGTACATACAAATATCACTAATTTACATAACATACTTGGTTCTACATTATTACAACATTTTGAACGGATGAATATAAACATTTAGGACAACAAGAGTATTCTTTTAAAGAAAATCTCCAAATATGTCTTGTGAAGCGAATGCGGCGAGCATGTCATTTTTGGCAGGCTCTTCTTCCTTCTGGAGATCCTTGTTGTTACTTGGTTCTGGTGGAACATTTTGTGAACAACTGGCCTCCTTTGTAGTATCCGGTTAGTTGTCCTCGGATAGCTTGAGAGCTTCCCATGGATTTTTGATAGAGATCAATTAAATGCCTTGGGGTGCGACATTTTTTGGTAATGTGATTGTAGCAACCACATTTTTTACACATAATTGTTTTGTCAAACTTTGGTTTGACAATGTTTTTCCCCTTGTTTTCCACTTGTGGTTTTTGCTTCTTGTTATTACGTTTATTATTTCCATTGAAGTTTGATGATTTTCTTTTGAAATAACCACCAAATTTATTTTTATTCTAGTCATATGCATGTACTTCAGGTAAAGGTGTGGCCCCAATAGGGCGCTGGTGATGATTTTTCAATAGGAGTTCATCATGTTTTTCAGCCTGAGTTAATACATGAATAAGATCAGAATAAAGTTGGAAATTTCTAGCACGATATTGTTGATGTAAGATCCTATCAGCAGGTAACATTGTAGATAGAGTTTTTTTATGTTGTCCGCTTCTGTTGGTTCTCTTTCACAAAAACGTAATCTAGAGCAAATCTTATGAATAGCATGGTTGTATTCATCGATTGTTTTAAAATCTTGTAGTCTAAGATGATTCCAATCGTGAATTGCAGCTGGCAACAATGTTGCTTTTTGCTGATCATATCTCTGTTTAAGAGCTTTCCACAATATATTAGGATCTTCTTCCAAAACATACTCAATTTTGAGATCTGTTTGGATATGGTTCCTAATTAAATACAAGGCAGTGTATTTTAATTCATCTCTTAACGGCGGGACCCATTGTTGTGGGTCTTGTAATGCCAATTATATTCCACGGTATGCAAGGCTAACCTTGACATCCATTGCCCATGTTGGATAATTGTGACCGTCAAGAGCTAATATTTTGAACTCTTTGGTAGTCATTTTGCCTACATAGAATTGAGCCATGATTAATGATCAGAGCACGCGGGGCTGCGGCTGCCGCGGCGGGCTGGGGCGCGGCCGCCGGGCACGCGGGAGCGCCGGCTGGGCAGCGTGTTGTGGCGCCGGAGCTCCGTGGCAGTGGCTACGACGCCATGTGTTCTGCTTGTTGAATGTTCTGTAGATCTGGTAAGTGTGGATAAAAATCATTTCTTCCATCTCTTACCTTGTGATTTCTTGGGTTTTTTCTTCCCTGTTCTTGCTCTTTGAAGAGCAAAGTGCTGATAACGTGTTTGATTTTGGGATGAACAAGAACAAAGATTAAACACTAATTTGTGAACTAGTAATTTTATTGATAATTTTGGTACATATTTATAGCAAATAAAGGGGTGCCATTTTCTTATGTTGTGCGGCGTCGTGTTGCTTCATTTTTATTGCCGTCGCGCTGCTTGGTGAAGCGTCACGTCGCCTGGCGCAGCGTCCCATTGTCTAGACATCTGCAGCGCTTTGGCACTGCCTTTTGTGAGATTAACTGCAACAGTTTCCCTTCACGGACATACCTCACTTCCGATTTTCGAGAGAAAACTGTCGCCCTGGGAAACCGGCTCTCAGTGATTGGCGCAAGGTCGTCGCCTCGAGGAGGCACGTGGCGTGTGAAGCCATGTAGCTGAGATGTGCGCCTAGTGTTTGGTGGTTTAGTGGAGCGCAGTGCGCTAGGATGTGGTGCTGAAGCCGAGCAGGCGCACTGTACACTAGAAGTGCAAGGAACAGAAGCTGCATGAAGAACGAAGTGCCAGGATCATGCATAGTACACTATAGGAGCATGGTAATTTGATTTTTCTTGATCCTCATGTACTATAGTATTTTTCACTATATATTCTGTTATAGATTAAATTTCTATAAGTATTTTATTTTCAGATTGCACTATGATTGGTTATTGATATATCTCTGATTCCTTAGAGCATTTTGAAACATTTGTGAGCAAAGTTAATCATCTGTATTTATTTTATCTGATTAAATGCCTGAGTATTGTTGATGATTATACATGTGCTATTTGAAAGTCCTATGAGTTAAATGATTGTTAATCTGCCTTTGAGCACTGTTTTGTTGTCTTTTCACTTAGGACACTAGTCTTTTTTAGGCTAGATTATTTTTAGTGCTTTTGATCTCTCAGATTTTCACATCACATCATATCTGACAAGAGAGTGATAGCACTGGTTTATTTCTGGCATTTCTAAAAAATGATATGTTTCTGATGATTGTCTTTTGAGGTGTGTTGGGTGTTAAGGGTAGGCCATCGATTCGAAAGAATTTGTTGAGACGCCCATTCACCCTCCCCCTCTGGTTGCTACTCTTGGTCCTACAAGTTGTATCAGAGCAAGGTTAGGGTTTTCCATATCTTAACCGATTCTAACCCAAGGTAACGATCATGACTTCTGCTGTGAAGGTTCCATCTCTTGAGGTCCTTGGCTATAATTATTGGAAGACTCGCATGCAAGCCTATCTATTGAGCCAGATCTTAGGAATATGGGACATATGTGTTCATGCCACTTTCACTGTGCTTCCAGCTAATGAGCGTACTACCTCTAAGATAGTTGCTCAGCATGACCTGAACAACAAGGCAGTGAACATTCTATTTTTTGGTTTAGGTCTGAGTGAGTTTGACTGCGTTAGCCATATCGACACTGCTCGAGAGATCTGGGCTATCCTCCAAGCATACCATGAGGGGACAGCTCAGGTCAAGGCTAGGCTCTATCAGACCTACCAGCGAGAATATGAAAATTTCTCACAGAAGTCGGGTGTGATTGTTGAGGCTCTGTTTGGTCGCTTTCAGTAGATCATTAATAAGCTTCGGGCCAACAAGGTCGATAGAGATCAGCTGGTCTCAGATCATGAACAGGCACTAAAGGTTCTTCATACCTTGGACCGTAAGATCTAGGAGACCAAGGTATTATCCATTGTTGAGAGTGCTTCTTATGATACCTTGACTATCATAGAGCTTTTCAGCAAGCTCAAGGTCTCAAAGGTTGATATCCAGTTGAGATCAAATCTCAATGGTTCTGGCTCAGAAACCCTAGCCCTTGCGACACCTTCTACTGATGTTTCTTTGAGTTGTGTTTTGTCTTATTTGATGTTTATCACTGAGGATCAGTTGGATCTTTTAGGAGATGGTGACCTGTGTCTATTCAATAGTCAGGTTTGTCGTGTCTATGATAAGAGGATGTTCAAACGACATGGCACAAAACATGGTTGTTTTGAGTGTGGTGATCCAGGTCATTTCATCGCTGACTGCCCCATGCGGAACACTCACAAAAAGGGCACTAGTGGTGGCTCCTATAACCCCAAAAAGCACGACATCTCCGACAAGTACACCTTCACCAAGGGTAAGCCCAACACGAAGTTCTTCCAAAAGGCTCTGAAGGACTACCAGCGCAAAAACAAGAAACGAGACAAGGCCTTCTTCGCCAAGATGGAGAGAAGCTACTCCAAGTGATCATCCTCTTCTTCCTCTTCATCGAGCTCAAGCGATGAGGAGATGGTGATCAAGAAGGGAAAGGAGAAGGACAAGGATGATCCGGTGGGCCTCTGCTTCATGGATTTCGGGGACAAGACGAAGACTCACTCGCACCGCAGTTGAAGGTCCCACAAGAGCTACTACTTAATTGCTCTTGGGGATAAATAAGACAAGGGCTCCTCTGACAACTCCGATGACGATGAGAAGGTATCCTCTTATGAGCGAGAAGTCATTGAATTATTAGAAGAGTACTGTTAGGAGTTTAAGTATCGGGAGAAACTGCTTAGGATGGCTAAGAAGAGGGTAGATGAGATAAAGAGTGAGCTTGCTATGGCCCATAGCAAGAATCAGAGTCTATCTTCTTTCCCTTGCTTGGGTGAGAGCAAAGAGTGCCCCAACTGTGAGGTGTTGCTTTGTAACCTGACTTCTCTGAAGTCCAGATACACTGAGAGGGTTGATATGAGATACACTTTGGCCACTGAGCTTGAAAGCGCTCAGCTGGAGCTGAAAGATGCTCATGCCACTACTTTCGTGCCCTATAGAGATTGCCCATCCCATTTAGCAGATTTAGCTGAGCTGAGAGCAAAGAGTGATGAGCAGTCGGGTGAGTTTGAGAGAGTTTGTGCTGAGTTAGAGCAAACTAAGGTTGAGCTTGAGACATTGTCAGTTCCACCTACTATCTGTGAGAACTGCTTGTCTCTAAGGATGGAGCTGATCAAGATGAAACCTAAGAAGTCTATTCATATCGAAGGAGAGTGTGAGATCTGCTTGTCTGAGGTGGAGGTGCTAGCTTCCTTGAGACAGGAGTTAGTTGATGCTCAGAATGAGAACTCTTACCTTCACCAGATCCTCAGTTGAGTGAGTGCTAGAGAGCCTCAGCTCAGCATGATGATCCAATAGTTCAAGAGGCAGGATGGGTTTGGACTGGGTTACACCTACATCCAAGCTGATTTTGAGAGCGCCATGAGTAGGGCTTTAGAGTGAAGTAAGATGACCCCAGAGTAGAGATAGCCCAAGACTCACTATACTAAGACTTTTTAGGCTAGTTAGCTTAAGGATAGTGTCTTCCAAGAGAAACCTAGAGTTCCACCAAAGAAACCTATCTGGATCCCAAAAGCCAAGCACCTCCAAACTTCTCTTGACTCTCTACCTGGACCCTCTCACACTAAAGATCCAACACCCAACACCACTAAGCCCAAGAAACATAAGACTCAACCACATCCCAGGAATCCTACCTATCATTATGATTTCTATCAAAGAGAATGGCATCTTGCAGAGTTTTGCTTGAGGAGGAAATAGGTTGAGAGAGCAGAGAGAGCTCGAAGTGGGCAGGAGCAGTTCAACCAGCAGGGTGGTAGATAGAGAGTCCCTCGATGCGGAGAGAGGCTAGATGCCAGGGCACGTCGTGTAGGTGGTGGTAGAGGAGGCGGCTTTTGTGCCCGTGCTTTGGAGGGTGGTTTTCACTCCGGCAGAGTTTTAGGTCATTTTGGATATGTTTTTGGACCTCGTCATCGTGAGTTTAGACAGAACAGAGGATCGTGCTTTGAGCTGTGCTTTGGTCCAGACTCTTACGCTTCTTTCTGCTTTACTACTTTTGAGCAGATGGCTCCACACTAGTTTAGCTCTTTTGCTAAACTTGGTGTCGGACCATTTGCTCTCCTTTATGACCATTGATTTTGTATGATCGAGGCTTGGAGGACATATGGATCATGGATTCGAGATGCTCTCACCACATGACGGGACATCGTAGATGGTTCTCCAACCTCACTTCCTTAAGATGGAAGGAGTACATCACTTTCGGGAACAATGGTCACGGGAAGATACACAGTTTTGGCTCAATTCAGATTTCTAAGCGTTTCTCCTTGAAGAAAGTTGCCTTGGTTGGAAATTTGGGCTTTAATTTGGTTTTTGTTTTGCAACTTCTTGAGGAGGGCCTATAAGATTGTTTTAAGAAGGGCGTGTATTCTGTTATTGATTCTAGAGGATCTTTGGTTTGGCAGATATTACTCTTCGGTAAGGTTTTTTAGATTGATTTCTCTAGTTCTTTTGGCACTTCTCGTTTTATGATTGCTGGATCCTCCTCTGAGCTCTGGAGGTAGCATAGGAGGTTAGGTCATTTTAGCTTTGATCTACTAGTCAAATTGAGTTCTATGGACCTCATCCAAAGATTGCCCATGCTTAAGATGTAGAAGGATATAGTTTGTCATCCCTGTCATCATGGGAAGATGGTTGCCGCTTCTCACGCACCTGTGACTTAGGTGATGAATTTGTACCCGAGAGAGCTGTTACACATGGATATTATTGGTCCAGCTCGGGTACATTCAGTCGGTGGAAAGTGGTACGCACTTGTGATTGTTGATGACTTTTCTCGATTCTTTTGGGGATTCTTTTTGGAGTTTAAGGATGAGACTTTTCAATTTGTGCATGACTTGATCCTAAAGCTGAAGAATGAGAACAATGGTTACATGCGAGCAATTCACTCTGACAATGGTTATGAGTTCAAGAATTCTTAGTTCGTAAGCTTATGTAGTGATTAGGGTCTTGAGCACTAGTTTTCTTCCCCTTACACTCCCCCACAGAATGGCATTGTGGAACAAAAGAACCGTATCCTGGTAGAGATGGCCGGGATGATGCTCAATGAGCATAGGACTCCAAGGCACTTTTGGGTTGAAGCTATGAACAGAGCTTGCTATCTGGCCAACCGCATTTTTCTTAATCTTACTTAGGTAAGACTTCATATGAGTTGCGGTTTGGTAGACAACCCAAGGTGAGCCACTTGTGAGCGTTTGGCTGCAAGTGCTTTGTGCTCAAGAAGGGAGGCATTTAGACAAGTTTAAGTCTCATTGTTGGGATGGAGTTTTTCTTTGTTATGCTTTACATTCTCGAGGCTTCTGAGTTTGGAACCTCGACTCCCAGCAGTTTTTCAAGACATGTGTGGTTTCGTTTGATGAGTCTATGCCTTTGTTTACTCCTTCTTTTGAGCTTTCTGGTGATGATGAGCTTGGAGAGTCCATCTTCGAGTAAGACGATGACACACCTGCGTTGATGAGGACAGGCGTTCTACACAGCCTGTAGACACCACACCTTCTAAGATGTCGACTAAGGATGAGGGCGGACCTCTGATCACTACTTCCAATTTGATCGAGCCCTATCAGTCGATTCCAGAGGTGCCAGCTGCTAACTCCGATGAGGTGACATCTGATCATCAAGGATCTCGGTCATTTCGGCGTGATCACCCATAAGAGCTCATCATCAGTGATCTCACTACGAGATTTTAGCATTCTCAGGTTGGTTCTCTCACTGTGTTTGCTAAGTCTGCTTTTGTTGACACTTTTGAGCCTAGAGATGTTGCTCACGCTTTATCTGATGCAAATTGGATAAATGCCATGCAAGAAGAGCTTGGAAATTTTGTCCGCAATCGGGTTTGGACTTGTTGGTGCGTTTTTTGGTCACACTTCGACACACAAAAGCGTTCAAGGTCTGCCAATCAGTTTGAGCCTTCAACTGATAAGGGAATAGAAAATATGACATTAGAAGCATAGCTAATCAGTTATCGAGCCCATGACTGCAATGAGGATAGGATATTCGGGGAATATCATGCCGATAGGCCATAGGGCCGATGACTAGAGGTAAAGCGATTGGGTGAGCATGCCATCAGGCGATAAGATGGGAAGTTTTACTACATAGGCTGATGACTGCTTTTTCGATGGCGCATAAGATGTGGCATTGAATTGAAGATAACCCGTCGGCTTGTACTCTGACAGAAATAAATAAAACGTGCCAGATAACATGTCTATATCATGAAAATCATCACAATAACTAGATCGGACCTAACCAAGACAATAGCTAGGCACGCTGATCTTAATAATATGTCAAAGTATCGGACATGCTTTATTTAGATGAATGGTATATAGCATGAAGACGATATAATAGCAAGAGATGTCAGACCTAACCGATGAAGCCTCAAACTATCACACATAAATCACACCAATCCAAGAGATCAAAATGAAGTGATGCAGCCTTAGACCTAGCTAATACACCAAGAACAACCGGTGACTGTACTGTTTCGATGTTCACCTCAAGAGATCAACCTGATGTAGTTGTGAGGATACTGACCTAATTGGTACGGGCGTTGGGGGTGGCAGGACTCACCTCTTCACAGGAGATTGAAACGATGCTGCCCAGCTCCGAGTGTCGAACCCGGCCGGATTAACCTTGGAAGCCAGTGGTGGCGATGTGCCGAGTAGTTGATTGACATATATGTCTCTTTCTAAGCTAACTAAGGGTACATATTTATAGTCTCGAGACTTGCCATCCAAGTAACATATCCTAACCGATGTCGATAACCTTCATCTTCTTTTCCACTCTTATATTTATCGGCTCTTCCTATCTGATCGTGCATGTCATGGATGGGCTTCTTTAACTCTCCTTTGACCAGATAATCTTTGACTTTGTTGTAGCAATTTTGTTAGCTATAGCACAGGTTTTGTATGTGTGTGTATGGTGTGTAAAAATGAACCTCGAAGGGTTCTCTCAGAGGGAGAAAGGATTTATACTGGTTCGGACCTCCCCTAGGGGATAATAGCCCTATGTCCAGTTTGTGGTGGATTTGGCATGGTATGCCTCGATGTGGTGTAGTGAACTCCAGAGCTTCATGGCCCTGGAGAGGGTGTCCTGTTACAAGGGCTTGGCCCTGCTTTTATAGGCACGCAGGCCTTAAGGAAAAGACCAAAATGCCCTCTATAAGTCCTAGGCTCATAGGGGAAAAAGGGGAAGAGAAGCTAGCTACTGTACAAAAGTGCTTTACAGCATTACAGACGTGTCAGACAACGTCACTCTGGACTAGCTAAATGACATACTAGGGGCAGAGGGGCCCCCGGTATGGCTTCTGCACTGTAGCGAGGCGCAGATATTTCCTGGGTTCGGAGTAGGGGCCGAAGCTCTTCAGGCGGAGGCTGCAAGGGAGGCTTCGAAGTACACTCTGAAGTGGGCTTCGAAGTATACTCCGAACCGAGCTCCGAACTGGGCTCCGAACTGGGGCTCCAAACTGGGGTCTCGGAGACTTGGCTTTGAATTGGCTGGAAAGGGTTCGGAGACTGGCTCTGAGGAGTTCTGAAGGTAGCCCGAAGGTTAACTCCGAACAGAGCCCGAAGGTTAACTCCGAACAAGGCTCGAAGGCTAACTCCGAACAAGGCCCGGAGGCTAACTTCGAAGTTAGGCTGAGACTTTTCTGGCAATATTTAAGGGATCTTGAGGGCTTCACTCTAGAGGACTCCGAAGAGGTTCTGAGGTTTCACTCCAGCGGGCTCTGAAGGGGTTAGGAGACTTCGCTCCAGCGGGCTTCGAAGTGTACCCTAGGACTTGGAAACATCTTCTTTAGAAAGGAATAGGCTTCGATGGTGTTGGGCTCCGGGCCGAAGGCTGTCGAAGGCTGATGTCATTTGGCCCCAGTTCAAGGGAAACTTATTCCCCCAACAGTAGCCCCTCTCTTGCAGGCCTTCGGGACGAAGGGGTGTGTGCGGCCTTGGGACAAATGACCGAAATTTACAACTTCAGAGAAAATAGGCCTTCAGAGCTTGGACCAAAGGTAGCTTCGAAATGCGCAGGTAACAACTGCCCGCGTCAGCTGTCAGAATGACCTCAGGGAGATCAACTAACTCCGCAACGGCTATAAAATTGATCGTTACTGCGCGCCGGGCCGCTTCGCCTTCGCTGGAGGCCCACCTGTCAGCGGGTTCGGCCCACGAACCGTCGGGATTTTTACCGCCTATAAATAAGGGTTTACCGCACACGGCTTCGACACACTTCCCATTTGCTTTCTTCTCAGCGCCTTGCATCCTTCACTCTCTTCTCCTCCTTAACTTCGCACGAAGCACCCCTCGCTAGCCTTAGCCCCTTCACGCCGAAGCTCCACAAAATGCCAAAGAAGGTTGCTTCGAAGGCTTTGGCCTTGGGCTCGAACTCGAGCTCCGCCCAAGCTCAAGCAGCGGCAGCTGTGGCAGCGAAGCCTGCACCGAGGCGGTTGGGGCCGAGGGACTTTCGGACATCATCCGACAAGTTCGAGCAAACACTAGAGATGAGGGCCTCGATCTCCACAGAGGAGTCCTGCCTGGAGGGCCTGAGAGGGAAAGATTGCGGCGAAGATCCAGCTTCGAATTCCGGAGAAGTCAGAGGCTATACCAAGACCTCAGGCTGACGAAGTGGTGCTGTTCGAAGCCTTCTTCAAAGCCGACCTCAGGCTGCCAGTAGTGGGAATGTTGAGTGAAGTCATGAGGGCTTACAACCTCGAACTTCCTCAACTTTCGCCCAACGTCGTGGCGAGGCTTGCTGTCTTTGAATGGGCCATGAGGGCCGAAGGTTGCGAGGGCCGCATAGATGTCTTTGTCGCCCTTCATGACGCTAACTGCCAACCGTAGCCAAGGGAAGGTGCAGACCACGTCAAGAGGGCTTTGGCCTTCGAAAGCGCCAACTTCCAGCTTTAGAGAGAGTACCAAGATGTCTTCCTGGCGAGGGCCGTCAACAGCAAATGATACTCGAAGTGGGATCAAGAGTGGTTCTATGCCTCCGTCGGCGCGAACTCTCCCCTTCGGAGTACCAATGCCCTTATTTCTTACAGACACGAAGGGGTGGTGAAGACAAGCCCGACACCCTTCGCTCGAGGATCTCGCTCCTTCGGAGGGTGGCAGCGAAGATGATCATGAGGGACCTCGCGGAGGAGTTCATCACCCTCCAGCTGAGCCCCCTTGCGCGCTCTTGGCCAGAGGGGCTCTTCCAAGCTTCGGGCTGAGGGGGCCTAAACGAGGTGGCATTTGATCGCCTCGTTAAGACTTCGAAGCCTTTCCACATTCATACTTCGCAAAAAAAGTTTACTCTGACTTGGATCTTTATGAAGCCCCTCTTGAAGTGAGGACTCCAGAGCAGGCCATCGCGGCGGTGGAGCATGTTGTTGGGGCCCCGACACCGGAGGAGCAAGCCCAACAGCTTGCTTTGGTGGGGTCTTGGGAGCACTGGAACAGGGTGTGGACCCTGCTCGGCTACGAAGAGGTCCAGGCTCTACCAGACTTCTCCCACCTCGCAGCTTCGACTACCGGCTTTAAGAGGAAGTGGGGGGAAGACGACGAGCCAGAAACTTCGAGGGCTCGGCCGGAGGTCCCCGCGACCGAAGCCTCTACACCGGAGGAGGCAGCGGCCACGGAACCCTCAAACAGAAGAGGCGCCCACAAGTGCTCCAGCTACCAAGGTGATAGCGAAGGCCTCGACGGCGATGGCTTCGGGCACAGAGGTCGACGCGCCGGCTTCGCAGCGAAGGGACTGGGGGGCACACATTGACCCCTCCACCTTCAAAGAAATCTCCGACGAAGGTAACCACTTCAAACATACTTCTCTTTTATACGTGGATTTTGACTTGATCTTTTTTGTAGAAGATGACGCCGGTGCGAGGCCCATCGCGCCGAAGCCAACGGAGGCCTTCGGCAGCAGTAGCAGCGGCGGCAGCAGTAGCTCGGGGTCCGACGGCTCCTCATCTGAAGAAGATGGAGGCAACGGCCGCGACGAAGGGGACCCCCTAAGTGACGAGGATGTCGAGGTGGTGGACCGAAGCCCAGCTTTGCTGAAGCCTGTGCAGGCGGTTGTGGCAGAGGAAATTGTCCGGCCTCTGCGGCCGAAGGGGGCCGTGATGGAGGCGGCCATCAACAGCTTCCGCGAGGGTTGCGCAGCTGTGGAGGCAGCAGGCTTGGTGGCTCAACTTAGCCACGCGAACCCCATGGGCCTCTTCATCAACACGAATGAAGCCCTTATCTAGGTGAGCGAAGCCCTACGCAGCCTTCGAGTTATACTTTGGTCTTCGATCAACACTTATGATTTTCTTGAATTCTTCAAGGCCTTCGCATTGAATGCAGCAGCATCAACTTCTGCGGATAGGTGGATGACGCGCTTGGCGGAGGAGAAGGAGGCCCTCCGACGCGAAGTCTCGGTGGAAGCCGAGAAGCGAAGGCGGGCCGAAGCTTCGGCCGAGGCGGTGAGGGTCGAGGCCAACAAGGCTAGGGAAGTCTTGGCCTCGGAGACCGACAGGCTTCGAGCGGAAGCTTAAAGCTGCGAAGGACGCCGAAGCCCGGCTGGCGAAGGAGAACTCCGAACTCCGCCAACGGGCTTAGTGCCTTGAGAAATTTGTCGTTGACAACATCGGTGAAGCCACTCAGAGCCTAACTGAGGTCCTTCAACAGATAGGGACCGAGTGTCGGGCTCCAGACTTCGGCAGCCAGGATCCGACTAGGGGACCGTGCCGCATTCTTGAAGATGGTGGCTTCGACGGCGGAACAGTCTCTGAAGGGCTTCGCCTTGATGGCCGGACGAGTGGCGGGTCAAGGAGTGTTGCAAATGCTTCACGACGTGGGGTGCAACCACCTCGAAGAAGCAACCTCCACGACTCCGGTGGCCTTCGGAGGCCAGCACTTGGTGACGACTCCAGCTGGCGTCCGTGGAGCTTGGTGGGGACTTCAGGAGCCTTGGAAGGACCAAGGCTACGAAGCAGTCCTTGAGCTCTAGAAGGCCCTCCGCCTTCGCCGAGCCAGGGCGCTTGCCTCGGCAAATCAGCCTTCGATGTCGGCACCTCCGCCTCCGAAGGTGTAGATCTCCTTAGGCTCCTTGTAATTCTTAGTTGTAGGCTTGTAAAAACTTATCAGTTTATTAATATAAATGCGGGGGTGTTTTATACCTGCCTAGGCTCAGTCTCCGAATGTTGACTTCGAAGTACTTGAGGATTCTGAAGAACTTCGCCAGATTATGGGCGGTCCTCGAGGTAGCTAGGTCCGAAGGCCCCCCTCGGTTTAAACTTCCGAGGGGGCCTAACGGCGAAGCCATCACCGAAGTAGTTCAGGATCTGCTGGCCATCGTGAAGACAGAGTCCCTTCGGAGTTCTTCATCCTTGCCTTCGCGAACAGCCTTGGCAGGCGATGAAGCTTTAGACTTTTCTGCCTTCGACACGGCGCCGCCTACCTCACAGACTTGGAGCGACCTGCAAAGTGGAAGGCGAGGTCTGCGGGCTTTGGGGCGTGGATGAATCAGACGTGGGAGAGCAGGCTCCGACGAGGCTTCGTCCAGCCGAGGAGGCCCTGGCCAAAAGAAGGGGAAGCGAGGGCTAGGGCCTCGATGAGGAGCCATGCTGAATAGCGTGGGCCTCATGGCTCCAGATGTGATGAGTCATTGTCAACGAAAGTCAAAGAGGACAGAAGAAAAAGAGATATGTTGTTTCATGGGCCGCGTGTGACTCAGGTACACGGGCAGCGAGCGACTGTCGGGCAGAGGAGGCTGTGAAGTCGGGCTGGCCCAATCCGGGTACATGGGCCAGAAGCAGTAGAAGACCCACTAGGCTGTTGACCAGGGTTGACTCAAGGTACACGGGCGGTGAGTGATTGCCGGGCTGAGAGAGCTGCGGAATCGGGCCGGCCTAATCCGGGTACCTGGTGCAAAGTCGGTGGAGGCTTTGTCAGTTTCGGCGCAAAACTGACAACCGTTGATCTTGTATCGGACTGTCTAGAAGAGAAGCCGTAGTCGCTATGAAAGCTTAGCTTCTGGATAAGTCATCTGTATCTCTAGGCCCACAGTTAGTCAGTCGTGTCTGTAAAAATTCCTAAGGGCAGTAGAGTCTTTTCCTTTATTCCTGCGTCTCTAAAAACCCTAAGGGGCTGGTGGAATATTCCTAGTGTTGGGCAGCCTATAAACAGGACCCCAATCCCTAGGGTTAGGTCACCCTTTTTGGCTGAAATCAATACTACTCCTTTGGGTCATTTTGTCTCTTGCTTTTTCTCTCTCTCTCTCCGGTTGTGCGCCGCTAGGATGCTGTTCATGTGATTTTGGCTTGCATTTATTTCATTCGTGTTGATGTAGTGAAGCTTCTGTTCCTTAATCGTGCGCAGCATTTTTGTAGCAGTTTTCATGGCTTCGTTTCACGTGCATAGCTATTTTTCCTGAACATTTGTGCCTCGGTTGCTACTGTTCTTCACGGAAGTAGTACTAGTTCATACTGGTTGCAAGTAGTACTACTACACTGTAGCAACAGTACACTAGTACTCTAGCCTTGCTTTTTCTGCGTAGCTTTTTGATCGAGCTGACAGGGCTAAAGTATCTTTTCTGGCTGTTCTCTGGCAAAGCCCCTTCTCTGTTCGAAGCCCCTCAGCTCCGTGAGGCAGGCTTCGATCTGATATACTCGAAGGCTTCGTTTGAACTTCGAACTTCATTTTGTGTCCTAAGTTGCCAGCTTCGAAGTACTTTTTGAACTAGTCAGCGTTTCATACTTCGAACGTCTGTGCGAAGGTACTCTGAATCGAGCTCTTCGAAGTCCATACTTCGACAGGTTTCGAAGTTGGATTCGAAGCTTGTCTTTCTGTTAGACTTCGCTCAGTGTTTGCATCCGTCTTCATCGAAGGTCCTTGGTGTGTTTTTTTGAAGGTAGAGTGTAGGCTTCGTTTTGGTTTCTCTGTCGCATGTCAGCATTCGCTTCTCTTTCCGAAGGCTGTTTTACTTTGTGTGTTCGAAGCTGTGTTCGAAGCCCTACCTTCGAAGTACACTCTTCGAAGCAGGCTCCGACTCTGTCATACTTTGCTCTCATTCACACTCGACCTAGGATAGACAACACACCTTCGATAAACTTCGACTACCACCTCCGAACCGGACTTCGATCAAGCGAAGCAGGCCTCGACCTCCGAAGCAAGCTTCGACCAGTGAAGCAGATCAGACACAGTGAAGCAGGCTTCGACCAGCGAAGCAAGCTTCGCCAAGTTTTGAACAGGAGACATATTTCGAACAGTAACTTCTCATTTTACCCTTTGTGCATTTATACTGAGAAGTTTATCTTGCCTTGTCTCTTGTATATTGTTTATCAGTCTATTAGCACTGTATTGGTATTTCTCTATTTTTAAACATCAGTTGCTTCTAGATTGATACCTTTAGACTTAGGTAATCTGTTCGTTCTTTGCTGCTTAGTCTTTGAGGTGCGTTGGGTATTGGGGGCAGGCCATTGATTCGAAAGAATTTTTAAGGCGCCCATTCACCCCCCCTCTGGTCGCTACTTTCGGTCCTACACTCGAGCTCGCTTTTTCTTAGGCTTAGATACAGACTACTCGTAGTTTTGTTTTCAAAGTACATTTGTAACATACTTCTCAATTATCATTCAATGAATGTAGTTTATTGTATTTGCATACTTCGTCTACATGTTTCGCATAGTTTAATGGCTTCGAATGTTTTTAGCTTGTCACGCTCGTATTGCGTATTATATTCGCACACTTCACATACATGCTTCCCCCCTTGCTCGTGGCAGCTAGGGACTTAGTCATTGCTGGTGTGGGCAATAAAAATGCGAAGGGGTGCGCCTTTTTGGCGGCTTCGGATGCTTGGAATACATTGAGCGAAGGCCTCTTTTGGGCTTCGAACGTGTTAATTTGAAGCGGAGCAAGGCTTCAGCGTAGCCAAATTAAGCGAAGCATGCTTCGGCATGCTTGGATTTTGATGTTGTGCGTGAGCAAGGCTCTGAAACACACTTAGATATTACGCGAAGCATGACTTCGAGATGCTTAATTTTTAGCTTAGATCACGTCACGCAAAGCGAGGCTTCGGTGCGTGTTTAGATAGCGAAGAAAGGCTTCTTGAGCTTGGTCCTGTAGTGAAAAGGATATTTGGTGTGGATTCACCGAACCTGTGATAAGTTGAGCCACCTGCGACTCTGGGTCACCTACGACCCTGGGCCACCTTCAACCCTGGGCCACCTTCGACCCGGGGATGCATCAGGCCGGAGCCTGGAATCCGGACTTGCCGAGCCGTCGCTTGGAAGTCTCAAAGCCCACTGTTACGGGCCCGAAGGTGCTGTGTAGCCTTCGGAGGGTTGCTCCAGATTTTGTAAAGCGAAGCAGGGCTTCGAATTTTAAATAAGGTGAAGCAAGGCTTCGAATTTCAAAGTGGGAAGCATAGCTTCGGTTTTAAAACATGAAGCGAGGCTTCAATTTTTCAATAAGATGGAGCAAAAGATTGCTTTAAAGGCGAAGCAAGGCTTCGAATTTAAGGAGAAGCAGGGCTTTGATTTCAAGGCGAAGCAGGGCTTCGATTTTTATTCTAAAGTAATTGCAAAATTGTACATCGAAGTGGTACTTCGATCAGTGTACATACCTCGTAAAGTAGGTGAAAGCTTGCCTCGTAGCCCCTGGGGCTTTGACGGCCTTCGACACACGAAGCGGAGCCCCTTACTAGAGGGTGAGCTCCGAAATGCAAAGGATGAGGGAAGGCGAAGATGACCTTCGAACTGCCCCCGAAGCCCCTTGCCGAAGGGTGCGCGAAGCAAGAAAGCTTCGAAGCTCCCCCCTCAAGCGTACTTCGAGTTGCAGACAGTGGCAGAGAACTTAGCTTTTAGGACTAAGGTCTCACGGACGGCGCCAACTGTTGTTGCAATTTTGTTAGCTACAACACAGGTTTTGTATGTGTGTGTATTGTGTGTAAAAATGAACCTCAAAGGGTTCTCTCAGAGGGAGAAAGGATTTATACTGGTTCGGACCACCCCTAAGGGATAATAGCCCTACGTCCAGTTTGTGGTGGATTTGGCATGGTATGCCTCGATGTGGTGTAGTGAACTCCAGAGCTTCATGGCCCTGGAGAGGGTGTCCTATTACAAGGGCTTGGCCCTGCTTTTATAGGCACACAGGCCTTAAGGAAATGACCAAAATGCCCTCTATAAGTCCTAGGCTCATAGGGGCAAAAAGGGGAAGAGAAGCTAGCTACTGTACAAAAGTGCTTTACAGCTTTACAGACGTGTCAGACAATGTCACTCTGGACCAGCTAAACGACATACTAGGGGCAGAGGAGCCCCCGGTATGGCTTCTGCACTGTAGCGAGGCGCAGATATTTCCTGGGTTCGGAGTAGGGGCTGGAGCTCTTCAGGCGGAGGCAGCAAGGGAGGCTTCGAAGTACACTCCGAAGTGGGCTTCGAAGTATACTCCGAACCGAGCTCCGAACTGGGGCTCCGAACTGGGGTCTCGGAAACTTGGCTTTGAATTGGCTGGAAAGGGTTCGGAGACTGGCTCTAAGGAGTTCCGAAGGTAGCCCGAAGGTTAACTCCGAACAGAGCCCGAAGGTTAACTCCGAATAAGGCTCCAAGGCTAACTTCGAACAAGGCCCGGAGGCTAACTTCGAAGTTAGCCTGAGACTTAGCTTCTGGCAATCTTTAAGGGATCTTGAGGGCTTCGCTCTGGAGGACTCTGAAGGGGTTCGGAGGCTTCGCTCCAGCGGGCTCCGAAGGGGTTAGGAGGCTTTGCTCTAGCGGGCTTCGAAGTGTACCTTGGGACTTGGAAACAGCTTCTTCAGAAAGGAACAGGCTTCGACGGTGTTGGGCTCCGGGCCCAAGGCTGTCAAAGGCTGACGTCATTTGGCCCCTGTTCAAGGGAAACTTATTCCCCCAACAGACTTCTGTTGACCATGCAGTTGTTGACACGGAAACGTGCCCCCGCACTTGGGTCAGTTCGATGATCCAAAAGTGCACGGATACTTAGGGACAAGCCTAAGCGTGACATGGCACCGACGTCGTGTTCCGACTACCCTTAATAGTGATAAGGGGGTGGAGTCGCCAAGCAACTAAATTACACAAAATAATCCAATTAGCCAAAAGAGATAGATTAAACAGAATAAAATCAGCAAACCAGTCGGAGCCCCATCCGGTTTGAAGTCTAGTGCGAAGGGGTCACCGAAGTGTACCTTCGGCGTCTGGTGCGAAGTGCTTCACCGAATGGTGCTTCGGCGTTCGAACTGATCCGGCCGAAGATGGACTCCGAACGGATCTGGACACGGTGATCACATCCGAACAGCGGAGTTCGGCGTGCGATCTCCAATACGGCAAACTACGAAATAGTGACACGAGGGCCACGCGCGAGTGCAACTTCATCTAGTGCGGAGTATGATCATGGTGAATACCGTTGTGACGAAGTATGCTAGCGAAGCCTGTTGTCAGAGCCTGCGGTCCCACCGAAGGGTGTCCTGGGACCTCCAAAACCGATCTCTCAGCTCCGGACTCCTCCGACGAAGTGGCTCCGAACGTGCGAACCTGCAACAGAGATGATTCGAAGTACCAATTCGGCCTGAGGACCGAATTTTGCTAAGTGTTGCACTAGTAGCGAAGGTAGCAATCTGTTACGCAGATTAGCGGATACTTCACAGGCGAAGTACCAAGGCGATAGCAATCTATCACGTAGATTAACAGATACTTCACAAGTGAAGTAACAAGGATTACCATTGTTCCATAGTGGCCGGCGGAGGGCTTCCAGGCAAACCCACGAAGAGGTACAGGAAAATAAAGGTAAAGTAAATACGATCAAAGCATGGGGCTTTGGTTTGGTTTGAGTTGGGGGGGCTCTCTACGCCGGCCTTGCCTCTCTATTTATAGGGGCTTAACTCCTAATCTAATATGCTATTAATCCGGCTAGATAGAGATAAAGATTGAGCTAGGAACGCATACAACTCTTATCTCTGCCGAGGTGGGCTTCGGCCAGGCCCATCAAGGCCTGCTCCTCGAGCCGAAGCTTCGGCAGCGTGTGCTTCCGAATGCTTCCTGGCCGAAGCTTCGGCAGCGTGGGCCTCCGAAGGCTTCCTGGCCAAAGCCCATGGGCTGGCTAGAGGCTTTCGGAGCCCATAGCTCAATGGACTTCGGCCCTGTAGGGCTTCGGACAGACCCTGGACATGTGTACTTTCATCCCAAATCACCAAAATTTGATATTTTGACAATCTAGCCATTAATGCCATTTTTTGCTATCAACACATGCCCCCCTGCCTTTTAGTGAACTAGTGAACTAAAAGCACAACGAGCTGAAGATGATACCATTCGTATCGGCTTTTCGACACTTTTATGATGTTTTCCACACACTTGGGAAATACCTTTTCAAGTACCTACCATTCAAAGCTCTTCGAAACCGCTCTCCCTACAGGGATTCCAACACGTATGCGTTGCCGGGAGCGATTTCGGCTATCTTAAAAGGACCTTCCCAACTAGGTGACCATTTACCAAATTTGTGACTCTTCGTGCCTAAGGGTAAAATCGTTTTCCACGCCAAGTCTCCTATTTGAAACGATTTTTGTTTAACCTTCTTATTGTAGGCTTTAGCTACTCTCTTCTTGTCTATTTCTATGGCTTCTAAAGCCCTTAGTCTCTTATCGGTCACTTCCTCTATATTATCTTTTAGAAGAGTTTCATATTCATCGACCGATAAGTCGTCTTGCTTTAACACTCTTAAGGAGCCAAGATCTACCTCTACAGGCAGAACGGCCTCTTGTCCATATACCAACTCATATGGACTGACCATGGTAGCACCATGCTTTGCACTCCTACAAGCTCATAGCGCCTCGGAAAGCACCTCATGCCACCTTTTAGGAAACTCCTCAATTTTCTTCTTAATGAGCTTAATCATGGTTTTATTACTAGACTCGGCCTGACCATTGGCCTGAGCATAGTAAGGTGAAGAGTTTATCAACTTAATACCATAATATTCGGCGAAGTCCCTTACTTCTCCAGAAACAAATGAACTACCTTGATCTGTAGTAAGGGTTTGAGGAATGCCGAATCTATGTATGATGTGCTTCAAAATAAAATCACGTACCTCATTGTGAGTCATGTTCTTGAGAGGTATGGCCTCGGTCCACTTAGTGAAGTAATCTGTTGCCATCAACATGAACTGATGCCCTTTTGATGAAGGAGGGTGGATCTGGCCGATGAAGTCTAGACCCCAACCTCGAAATGGCCATGGCTTGACAATAGGATTGAGTAATGAAGCAGGAGCCAACTGAATATTGCCAAACTTTTGGCATGCTTCACACCCTCTATAGTACTTGAAACAGTCTTCAGTCATAGTCGGCCAATAAAACCCCACTCTTTTGAGCATCCAACTCATTTTTTCGGCCGACTGATGAGTGCCACAAAGCCCTTCATGGACTTCTCCTGTAGCTACTTGAGACTGCTCATGGTCTAAACACTTCAACAGTACTCCATCGATGGTTCGGCGATACAATGTGTCATCTATCAACACGAATTTGAACGCTTGTCGCCGAACCTTCCGATCAACCCTTATAGGCTTCAGAGGGTCTCACTGGTCCACCTTCTGAAAAAACTTCTAAATTACTGACTTCGGGGTGACCCCGAGCCATTCTAGCTCCTACCGAAGCCTGGCCGGGGTGGCCATTCGCAGTGTGCTGGGTCGAAGCCCCTTGGAGGGTCCGGACTATGGGGAGCCTTCTCCGTGCAGGAGGCTTCGGCATACGGACTTCGGCGTGCCAGCACCTTTCGACCGGTAGGGTACTCTGGTCTAGGATCCTCGGTGCGCAGTGACCTTCGGCGGTGAGAGGGGTTTGACCCGGAGGGTGCGCCTTCCCACCGTTACTGGCTTCAGCAGTGAGACTAAACACCGGCTTCTCCAATACAGAAAATTTCCCTCTTCTTACTTGGTAGCCAGATGCTTGCTGAGCCAAATCATTAGCGACTGAATTGGCTTCTCTTGACACGTGAGATATTTTGAAATCATCAAAAGTAGCAACTATGTCTAGACACTTCTCCAAGTAACTATTCGGCAAGCCATTAAAACATTGAGCATTCTTAGCTACTTGTTGTACTACTAATAACGAATCACCATATGCGTGAACATGTTTAGCGCCTACAGACTCTAGTAGTTCAAGACCTAGCAACAAAGCTTCGTATTCGGCTTGGTTATTAGTGGAAGAAAACTCTAGTCGGGCCGAGATTTCAAAGCGCATACCATTAGGTGATATGAGAACCACTCCAATACCTTGGCCACTCTTGCAAGCCGAACCATCAAAATAGATTTTCTATGGTACTACCTCAACTAGAGCAATAGTATCACTCTAGATAACATCTATGTGATGATCAATTACAAAGTTGGCTACGACTTGGCCTTTCATCGCTCTTAGGGGCTCGTGGGCCAAATCGTACTCAATCAACGCATAAGCCCATTTTCTGATTCTTCCACTTAGAATCGGCCTCTGTAACATGTGCTTTATAACATCGGTTTGGCAAACTACAACGCATGTAGTGGGGAGAAGATAATGGCACAATTTGGTGCACGCGTAGTAAAGTGATAAACACAATTGTTCCACAAACGCGTACCTGGTTTTGGCGTCAAGCAGGTGGCGGCTCAAGAATGTGATGATGTACTCCTTCCATTCTACCTCTTGGGTTAGCACGGCTCCAATCACGCCATCTTCGGCAGTGATGTATAGCCGAAACGGAATCTCAGCCTTGGGTGCTCTCACTACAGGCGGTGATGACAAGAACTCCTTAATATTTTCGAAAGCACTTTGTTGGCTTGCCCCCAAGTAAACTCGGCCTCATTTTTTAGCCGGAGTATGGGGACAAAGGCATCAATCTTGCCAGACAAGTTGGATATAAAGCGACGCAAATAGTTCAACTTGCCTAGCAACTTTTGCACATCCCTTTTGCATGTCGATGCTACAATGTTTCTGATCTTCTCAAGTCTCTTAGGGTCAATTTCTATGCCTCTCTTGTGAATCATGAAACCTAGAACTTACCCGTAGACACACCAAAAGCACATTTGAGTGGGTTCATTTTCAACCCATACTACTGCATCCTATCGAAAGCAACCTTCAAATCGGCTAAGTGGTTCCCCATAGCGTCCGATTTGACCACGACATCATCGATATAAACTTCTAACATAACTCCTAACAAGTCATGAAAGATCAAGTTCATAGCGCGCTGATAGGTGGCGTCGGCATTTTTCAAACCAAAAGTCATGACGACCCACTCGAACAAACCGACAAAACGAGGGCATCGAAAGGCAGTCTTATAGACGTCCTCTTCGGCCATGAAGATTTGATTATAACCAGCATTTCCATCAAGAAAACATAGTCCCTTGTGTCCTGAAGCATCGTTGATCAGCATGTTGGCTATTGGCATTAGATACTCATCCTTCGGAGTAGCTCTATTCAGATCCCGGAAATCAATGCACACCCGTATCTTACCGCTCCCTTTCTTATCTACAGGCACAATGTTAGCAACCCATTCCGTGTACCTGCACGGCCTAATAAATTCATCCTTGAGTAGTCGCTACACTTCTTCCTTAACTCGGTCATAGACAGCCGAATTAAAGCAGCGGGGAGGCTGCTTATAAGGCCTAAATCTGGACTTGATGGGCAGCCGATGCTCCACGAGATCGCGGCTTAGCCCTGGCATCTCGCTATATTCCCATGCGAAACAATCGACATACGACCGAAGTAACTTTATTACTTCAGCCTTTTCATCGGGCTACAAATGTTGGTTTACAAAAGTCGGCCTTGGGATGTTGCCATTACCTATATCGACTTCCTCCAAGGGATCGGCCGACGCAAAACCTTGCCCTAATTTTTCTACTTTGCTAAAGTCCTCGATGGCTTCGGCAATACCGTCTTTATTAGACCGATACTGCTCCACACGAGACTTTAGCCAATCTAGATTATTCTTGCTATACATGACTATTAATACAAAAATAGCCGTGCAACTCCAGCCGGCTTTACAAACACTGGTACAAACCGTCCTCCGGATACGCTAACAAAATCGTAGTCCGAAAGATCTCTACCTGACAGACACTCTACTTTGTTATGGATGGCGTCAACTTACACATCGGCCAAAGCTACTTGGGTCGAAGTATCCGCGGGGATGACCTCCACCTCATCGCCGTCCCACTATATCAAGCATTGGTGTAGAGTAGAGGGAATGCAACAGTTTGCGTGAATCCAGTCGCGTCCGAGTAATACACTATAGTTACCTTGTACGTCGACGACGAAAAACGCTGTTGGCAACGTCTTGTTGCCCACCGTCAACTCCATAGAGAGTACTCCCTTGGCCTCGGAGCTCTCGCCGTTGAATCCGTTGTGCATCAAGTTGGTCTTCTTTAGGTCATCTTCGTCCCTACCAAGTTTCTTTAACAACGAAGAAGGCATTAAGTTAACAGTGGCTGCCGCCGTCGATGAGCATCCGGGAAATCGGCTTCCCATCGATGTGACCCCTAACATAGAGGGGCTTTAGATGGCGAGCCGAGTCCTCGGGCTTCTCGAAGATGGCATTGCACGTGCCGAGGTTCAATTGAGCAACCTCGGCCTTGTCCCATGGTAGGGTGAACTCGGCAGGTAACGTGACGATGTTGATATCCAACGCCTGGAGTGCGGGCCCTTCAGAGACGGGCGAGTAGTCGTCGTCGAGCATGTCATCATCGTCGTTGCTCGGACTAGGAGCCGGGTCATTTATCTCGACCGGCTTCTCCCTTCATACCTGCTTTGTAGCTGGCCGAGGGCGTATCTCTTCGAAGATAGCGTCGTGCTCGGCCTCAGCCTCCATCTCGCGCATCTCATGTGCTCGTAGTCTTTGCAGGCATCTCCTCTATGATTTGGACATGCCTGGAGGTGCCCAAGATGGCTGAGGCTTGGTGCCGGGTGCTACTGTTCGACTTCTATTAATTCTGGCCGAAGTGGTACTGCGCCCTTCGGCCTTGTGCACCCTGTGTTCAGAGGGGACTTCACTGTGAACCTTGTCGGATGGACCGGCCTCGTTCGACCGATCGAACCAAGCTTCGGCACAGAGTTCGGCCGACGCATGAGACTTACCTCCGTCAGACCTCGGTGACAAAGTCTTCGAGATTAGGACATCCTGAGACCCAACTCTGATGGTTATGGTTTCGGACTCCCTGACTTCAGCCTCCGCGTGCTCGCATCCTTCGGCCTCACTCTGCATGGTCCAATTCGGAGGCACCACGGACAGTCTGTGGACGATGCCCCCCTTCATTGTGTCTGTTTGCTCCTACCATCCATAATACTCCGAAGGAAAATAAGATACAGTGTTAGGTTGCAGAGGGTACCCGGACCCGGATACGTACGGAGCCCACGGGGTCCCCGCCCAATCATACAGTGGAGGCATCGGTGGCTCTAGTGGCCTCGCCCACTGTGAGTCGAACCCGTTACCTGGAGGGGGGTTTGGCCAAGTAGAAGGTATCTCAGACCACACCAGCGAAGGGTCTTGCCAGGCCGGAGGTACGTTCGGCCAGTGCGGGCCGAATCCTCCCATCGGGGAAGTCCAACACGGTGCGGGGTTCGGCCATTGGGCGGCCGAAGTTGTTGTTTAGGGGACCCGACCACTGGGGCCCAAAGCTGCTGTATGGGGGGTTCGGCCGTTGTGGCTCGGAACCACCGTGCGGAGCATCAGGCCACCATGGCCCGAGGCCTTCGTGTGGAGGGTTCACCTGCTTCGGTCCGAAGCCACCCTTCGAGGGTCTTGGACCCTTCGGCTGTTTTAACTTAGCATGTGTACCTGCTTCCTTGGCCCTCCTCTGATGTTTGTTCAACAGCATGTCATATGTTACCTTTGGCCTCTTACGAGTCTTAGCCGAAGGGGTATTGATGTTCTGTTTCCACACTCCTACCTCGGGATTCTTTTGCACGAGTGTGCGAGTGCGTGGTTCTCCAACAATTACATCTTTCCCTTTAGCCGACTCAGCCTGTTCTGGCCGAATCAACACCTTCTTTTCGCCGAGGTCGATGGCGTTGACTGGAAAAGGATCTTTATCCAGCTTCATCATTGGATCATGGTCTATCTTCAATCGTCCTTCTTCTATGGATGATTGTATCTGCCGTCGAAAAACATTGCAATCATTAGTATTATGCGAATGTGAATCATGCCACTTACAGTATGGATGCTTCTTTAACTCATCGGCATGTGGAATGACTTGACCCTTAGGTAACCTAAGAAGCTAACTTTTTAAGAGAAAATCAAATATTTTGTCACATTTGGTTATATCAAATGAGTACTTGACCTCACTAAGTCGATTCTTTGTGGGGCATGGTCGTAACTCAAGGCAGGAGACGGGTTTATTCTTAGTGTTCCAAACCCATTCGGCCGCATACATGTCGTCCAAATCCTCCTCCTTTGACTCCTCATCAGAGTGTTCCATGATGTGGATTTCGGCCCTAGGCTTGTTAAACATTTTAATAAACTTTTTATCCTTGGCTCGGCCTTCCTGGACCAGAGCCTGCTGTAAAACTTGGCTAACTTCTAAAAAGTTCTGGTTATCTAACCTCTCTTTAATTTTGAAACGCAACCCGTTAAAAGCTAATTCTGCCAAGTCTCTTTCTGAAAGATTAAGGCTAAAACATCGGTTTCTAGTATCCCTAAAATGCTTGATGTACTCAGAGGCGCTCTCACTAGATTTCTGCTTAACCGATGTCAAATGCGAAAGCCTAAGTTCCGTTTCACCTGTGTAGAAATAATCATAGAATTTTCGCTCTAAATCATCCCACGTGTGGATGGAGTTCGTCGAGAGCGCCGAAAACCAAGTGAAAGCAGTGCCGGATAGCGAGAGAGAAAATAATCTAACCTTTAGAGCATCTATCCCGCTAACTTCTCCACACTGTGCCAAAAATTGACTAACGTGCTCTAGTGTAGTCTTGCTACCCTCGCCATCGAATTTAGTGAATTCAGGGATTCTATAGCCGCGGGGGTAGGGTACTGTATCAAGGTGGTCGGGGTATGGTTTACGGTAAACCCTAACCTATCCCTTGGGCACGAAGCCAGCACATTCCCTAAATAGTGCGCGGACCCGCTCCTCTAGTATCATCTTGGTATGTTGCTTGTGCGCGCCTCTCATGCGTGGGCGCGACACGCGGTGGGATATCGACGTGTCAGCCATGGGCGTCTTCCTACGCGCTATTTGTGTGATGTGCTCGTGTCCGGGCATTTGTGCGTGTGGTGCGGGCAGCGTGGGTATTGGCACAGGTGGTGCGTGGTATGTTGTGTTAGTTTGGCCATAGGTGTAATGATTGATCTTGGCCATAAGTGTTGAAGTCGGAGACATGATTGTGCCAGTGTTGTCGTTAGTCCTACTGTATATGTGATCTGTCAGAGGTGCGCTAGCCATAGGAACTGGGGGTACGGCCTCAGTAAAGATGAACCTTCTAAGAGTTGCCTCTACCTAGGAGCTGACTGCTGAATCTAAATGGTTGGCTAGCGAAGCACTAACGGCTTGATCTATTGATGCGGCTATTTTCTGCTTCAATTTCTAAAGAAGATAAATGAGGCGATACAGGTGTTACTTGGACCTGAGTGAGGTCGGGGGTGACCATGTCGCGCTTGATGAAGCCTGCGCGTGTCTTGACGTAGCCCCCAAGCATCATGTCTTGGAGTGCGTTTAACTTTGCCTCGATCTCTGCTCGGTCTGCTGCGGGGATATCTTCAAGTGTAGGTGACAATATGTTGCGGTTGTCGATATCCGCGCCTCCTATTGTGTCTATCGGCGGTGTAGACGTAGTAGTCGATGTAGATGTACCGGTGGCCGATGTAGACGTACTTATCATGTTGGCGCAGCTTTTCCCAAGTGGAGTCGCCAAAAAGTGTGTTGACACGGAAACGTGCCCTCGCACTTGGGTCAGTTCGACGATCCAAAAGTGCACGGATACTTAGGGACAAGCCAAAGCGTGATGTGGCACCGATGTCGCGTTCCGACTACCCTTAATAGTGATAAGGGGGGTGGAGTTGCCAGGCAACCAAATTACACAAAATAATCCAATTAGCCAAAAGAGATAGATTAAACAGAATAAAATCAGCAAACCAGTCAGAGCCCCGTCTGGTTCGAAGTCTGGTGCGAAGGGGTCACCGAAGTGTACCTTCAGCGTCTGGTGCGAAGTGCTCCGCCGAAGGGTGCTTTGGCGTTCGAACTGATCCAGCCGAAGACGGACTCCGAACGGATCTGGACGCGGTGATCACCTCCAAACTGCGGAGTTCAGCGTGCGATCTCCGATACGACAAAATACGAAATAGTGACGCGAGGGCCACGCGCGAGTGCAACTTCGTCCGGTGCAGAGTATGATTGTGGCGAAGCCCGTTGCGACGAAGTATGCTTGTGAAGCATGTTGTCGGAGCCTACGGTCCCACCGAAGGGTGTCCTGGGACCTCCGAAACCGATCTCTCAGCTCCGTACTCCTCCGACGAAGTGGCTCCGAATGTGCGAACCTGCAACAGAGATGATTCGAAGTACCAATTCGGCCTGAGGACCGAATTTTGCTAAGTGTTGCACTAGTAGCGAAGGTAGCAATCTGTTACACAGATTAGTGGATACTTCACAGGCGAAGTACAAAGGCGATAGCAATCTATTACATAGATTAACGGATACTTCACAAGCGAAGTAACAAGGATTACCACTGTTTCGTAGTGGCCGGTGGAGGGCTTCCAGGCAAACCCATGAAGAGGTACAGGAAAATAAAGGTAAAGTAAATACAATCAAAGCATGGGGCTTTGGTTTGGTTTGAGTTGGGGGGCTCTCTACGCCGGCCTTTCCTCTCTATTTATAGGGGCTTAACTCCTAATCTAATCTGCTATTAATTCGGCCAGATAGAGATAAAGATTGAGCTGGGAACGCAAACAACTCTATCTCTGCCGAGGTGGGCTTCGGCCAGGCCCATCGAGGCCTGCTCCTTGGGCCAAAGCTTCAGCAGCGTGGGCCTCCGAAGGCTTCCTAGCAGAAGCCCATGGGCTGGCTAGAGGCTTTCGGAGCCCATAGCTCAATGGACTTTGGCCCTGTAGGGCTTCAGACAGACCCTGGACATGTGTACTTTCAGCCCAAATCACCAAAATTTGATATTTTGACAATCTAGCCATTAATGCCATTTTTTGCTATCAACAGCGGCATCTTTAGTGGGCCTGGGCTTATACCAAATCTTGGAGTCAACACATGCCCTCCTAGTTTCGAAGTATTATGGGGTAACCGACGCTTTGAAATTATCGGTTATCATCACCTTCTACCGCCACGTCTTTTTAGATGTCTTTTTGTTGCATCTTCTCAATTTAATTGCTGAAACCCTACGCCTTCCAATGCTTTCACATTTTCCTAGAGTTGCGACTCTATATCTTCCCCTTTCAGCCATCCATAACTATAATGGGCTAGTTTATAAGCATTGGCTGCTCTTCCTTTCTTCTTCATGCTTTTGACTCATCACATGTTTCTGGCCATCAATTTTTTCTTTGTTCATCCTAGTGCTAGTCATCGCTCGGTATCTTTCTTCATTGAACATGCTCCTCATCAGTGTAAGGATGGCCACCATTGATGTGATCCCGTGAGTAAGTCTGTGACGTTTTATTCCTAACTCATTCATCGCTCCTTCTCTTCTGGTTCCACTTTTGTTTTGGCAGGGCTTGTGAAACTAGGTATTCATTCCAATAGTCACTCACCCCTTTAGCTTCTTTCTGGGTCCTTTAGGAAATCCCGACCCCACAGATTTCATAAATGCCAAGACTTGTTGGATACCCTTCAAATGTTCCCCTATGCATTCCTCCGACTAGGACTTAGGCTTTGAATCATTTCCTCTTTCTATCCCTAGATGGCGCGACTGGTATCTCGGGGTGTCAGCCACTTACCGCCCCCTTTGGGATGTCATTGACATTGGTCATTGCATTAGCCTTTCTTTGGCTGAGTCATAGCTAAACGAGCCGATGCTAGCTACATCTTGCTATTTCTAGTCTGATGTCTTAAATGCTTTCATTTTTGGTCACGGGCCGATGAGTCCCACTCTTATTGACGTCTTCTTCTTATCTTGCCTTGACATTAATGCACCATCCAATTCCTTCTTTCTTCATTTCCAACCATCCCACGACCTCGGCATTAACTCGGTCGATAGCTGGAGCCGATATATTATTAGGCACAATAGGAAAACCGGCCCCGTAGGAGCTCACGAACACGTTGTTTTCCTCAGCCTCTAGTTGGATGAATTTATCTTCTGTGTGTCGGCTATAGCCCCTACCCTATAGTTTCAATTTTTAGCTGAATGACTCGCCGCCCATGTGCGAGTTCACCTCGGCCATTACCTCCTTGGATTCACCTACTATTCCCTTCACCTTGTGATGGCCAACCTATCGGTCGGTAACTTCAGTGGTTGGCCCAAGGGTCCCTGTTGGTTCCTCTAGCCTTGGCTCAATGTTTATATTGTTGATCTTATTGGAGGAACCCATCTTAATCAATCATGCTTTCCTGTTGATTTTTCAGAATTAACCATTCCCACCTATTCCTGCTGCTCTTCTCTAGGCGGAGCGATGACATTCTTTCCTCCCTTTCCTTTGTCTTCTGCGGCCTTTGTCATTTTCTTTAAGATCTATTACCTCGGATTCTCTAATCGGACCATCTGGTTTCCTTTTGGATACCATTCGGAGTATGAACGCCCCCATCGGCTTGTTCTTCCCAACGTGTCCCGGGACATAGAATCCTTTTGTATCTTTTCAACGGCCACCTTTCCATGTTTGCTTCTCGTTGACTTTACTGATGAGTATCCTCGGCGGTGCTCCTATGAGTTTTATCATCCATCGGTCTCTTCTAGGCAGCTGGGCTTAGGTCAGCTCCAACATCTCTTTTTCGCTGGCCAGATCCGAACTCACGGGTGTAGGACCGAAAGTAGCGACCAGAGGGGGGGTGAATGGGCGCCTAAAAATTCTTTCGAATCAATGGCCTGCTCCCAAAACCCAACGCATTTTAAAAAGAAAAACTAAACAGCAACGCGAGAACAGATTGACTAAGTCTGCAGATTCGAAGTTTGCTGATTCTGAGGTTGCAGATTCTGAGGTTGCAGATTCTGAGGTTGCAGATTCTGAGGTTGCAGATTCGGAGGTTGCAGATTCGAAGTATGCAGATTCGAAGTATGCAGATTCGAAGTATGCAGATTCGAAGTATGCAGATTCGAAGGTTGCAGATTCGAAGTATGCAGATTCGAAGGTTGCAGATTCGAAGTATGCAGATTCGAAGTATGCAGATTCGAAGCTTGCAGATTCGAAGTCTGCTGATTTGAAGTCTGCTGATTCGAAGTCTGCAGGTTCGAAGCTTGCAGATTCGAAGTCTGCAGATTCGAAGCTTGCAGATTCGAAGTCTGCTGATTCGAAGTCTGCAGGTTCGAAGCTTGCAGATTCGAAGTCTGCAGATTCGAAGCTTGCAGATTCGAAGTCTGCTGATTCGAAGTCTGCTGATTCGAAGCCTGCTGATTCGAAGTCTGCAGGTTCGAAGCTTGCAGATTCGAAGTCTGCAGATTCGAAGCTTGCAGATTCGAAGTCTGCTGATTCGAAGTCTGCTGATTCGAAGCCTGCAGATTCGAAGCTTGCAGATTCGAAGTCTGCAACACAGAGTTGGACTTCACACAAGAAAAGGGACTTTGACCCTGCCAACTCGATCAAAAAGCAACACAGGAAAAGCAAGGCTAAAGTACTAGCATACTGTAGCTACAGGAAAGTAGTACTACTTGCTACAGAGTAGTAGTACTACTTGCAACAGCAAGAACTAGTACTACTTCTCACGAAGAACACATACAACAGAGAAGCTTCTGTTCCAAATAAATTGATCGCACGCACAGAGAATGAACTGCAGTGCACAAAAAAGCTTCGCACAAGCAAAAACAGCCAGATTAAAAGCTCTCCCAGACAACAAAAAGTCACTTAAAAACTTCAGGAAGAACAAGGCTTGTTGCCTGGTGACCCACGCATGAACAGGGGAGAGAGAATGCAAGAAACAAAATGACCCAAAGGAGTAGTATTGATTTTCAGCAAAAGGGTAGTCCAAACCCTAGGGTTGGGGTCCTATTTATAGGCAGCCCAACACTAGGAATATTCTACCTGCCCCTTAGGGTTTTTACAGACTCAAAAATAAAGGAAAAGACTCTACTGCCCTTAGGTATTTTTACAGACACGACAGACTGACTGTGGGCCTAGAGTTACAGATGACTTATCCGGAAGCTAAGTTTTCATAGCGACTACGGCTTCTCTTCTGGACAGTCGGATACAAGATCGACGGTCGTCAGTTTTGCGCCGAAACTGACAAAGCCTCCACCGACTTTGCACCAGGTACCCGGATTGGGCCGGCCCGATTCCGCAGCTCTCTCAGCCCGGCAATCACTCACCGCCCGTGTACCTGAGTCAATCCTGGTCAACAGCCCAGTGGGTCTTCTACTGCTTCTGGCCCATGCACCCGGATTGGGCCAGCCCGACTTCGCAGCCTCCTCTGCCCGACAGTCGCTCGCTGCCCGTGTACCTGAGTCACACGCGGCCCATAAAACAGCAGATCTCCTCTCTTCTTCAGTCCTCTTTGACTATCGTTGACAATGACTCATCACTTCTAGAGCCATGAGGCCCACGCTATTCAGCATGGCTCCTCAATCTCCCCCTTGATGAGTGCATTGTCAACACTCCTCAATTCTCAGCTCTTCAACACCTGTGAACAAATGTGGAAACACGAAAACAAAACACAAGAAAACAAAGAAGAAGAAGAAATGAGGTAAAAGTTTAACCCTAATGACCAAAAGCCAACCAAAAGCAAGAAACGGTCATTATGGTTAACCAAAACGTAAAAGCTCAAAATGAGTGTGATTTCAGAACAACAAGGATATCGACAGAGTAAGAACTAACTCCCCCTTAAACTCTGATCCCAAATTTTCTCCCCCTTGTTGACAAGTAAACTCATCAAGCACTCAAAAGAGACACAGACTCCCCCTGAAAAGCAACTCCCCCTCAAAATATGCAGTGAATTCAGCTGGGGTGTAGGTGGAGTGTAGAAAGCATGCTTCTCAGATATGATTGACTGCAATTACAACATCTAACAAGTATAGCAACAGACATACTGTCTTAAGACACATGGCATGATCAGTGCAACAGATGATATCTAAAGAAAGTCATTAGCACGCATTTTTCAGTTTTTGCAAAACAAAACATCACCATATTTCCTAGTTAATAAGCAAGGTAAAGCATGAGATGCAGAAGCTAACTGATGTCTACCAAGATAAACATTGTTCAAAACAAAGTGCTTCAGCAAACTGGTTATCTTGTTAAATGTTCAGGCTTTTTCATTTTTCCTTTTTCATTTGTGCCAAGGGTTATTTGCATGTCAAACCTTATGCTAACCGACCAAGTCAAGCCTAGGCCAAAACTGGACCATCGGAAGCTTAAGACATTGGTCTTGGCATACACTACACTGTCCTAGTTCATACCAAAGTGCTATGGTAAGCAGTCCAGAACAATGCAATGCGACAAAGCAAACCCACTTGGATCTTTTCAACTCAAGCATAAAAAGGCATGGAATTTTCATTCATTTTTTGATTTTTTATCATTTTTATAGCATATTTTCCATGTTAAAGCATAAAGATGTCCAAGTTGCATATCTGCATCTATGTGATGAACTAGCTACAAGGCATGTAACAGATAGCAAAAGCACTCAGCCTACACATGCTAGTTACCAGAAGCAATGGTGATCATTTTTCAAGTTGAAAGCGTAAAAGCCATGCATATGACAGATATCAGACATATCAAATGAACTGAAACAAAGCATGATCATCGACGAGTAATCAAAAGCATGTACCAGCTAGAATAAGTAAAGCAGTTTAATCATATAACAGAAGCAGGCTCAAAAGTGTGATATGTGAATATGTATGATATGAACACACACAAAAAGACTCAAGAAAAGAGTAAAGAAGAAAGAAAAACTGACGCAAAATATCCTAGAAAGGATACACAACACCCAAATCCCCTCGTAAACGCTCAAAAGTAGACTGATCTAGGGGTTTGGTGAAAATGTCAGCCAACTGATGATGGGTATCAACATGAACAAGGTCAATGACACCTTTCTCATATTGATCCCGCAAAAAGTGAAAGCGCACATCAATGTGTTTGGTTTTTGAATGAAGACATGGGTTTTTCCCTACACTAATAGCACTGGTGCTGTCGCAAACAAAGGAACTCTGGTAGGAAAGAACAACCCAAAATCTCGCAGAGTGGAAATCATCCAAACCAACTGTGAGCAGCAGCTAGCAGCAGCTACATACTCAGCCTCTGTGGTCGAAAGAGCAACTCCAGATTGCTTTCGAGAAGACCAAGAGACAAGAGAAGAACCAAGAAACTGGCAAGTACCGGAAGTCGACTTGCGATCCAACCGGCACCCACCAAAGTCAGCGTCCGAAAAGCCAGATAAATCAAGAGAAGATGATGCTGAATAGTAGAGACCAAGATCAGGCGCATAAGTGAGATACCTGAAGATGCGCTTGACAGCCTGCCGATGAGACGCGCGTGGTGAAGACTGGAAGTGCGCGCACAGTCCCACGGCGAACTGTATGTCTGGCCTAGTCGCCGTCAAGTACAGCAGCGACCCGATCATCCCTCGAAATTCTCTCTCGTTGACCTTGACGCCGCTCTCGTCCTTGTCCAGACCCCCAGAAGTGCCCATCGGGGTCATCTGCGGCTTCAGCTCACCACCAAAGTCAAATTTTTTCAACATGTCACGAGTGTACTTACCTTGGTGGATGAAGGTGTCGTCCTTGGTCTGCTTGATCTGGAGCCCTAGAAAGTACTTGAGCTCACCCATGAGGCTCATCTCGAACTCACTGTGCATCTGCTCAGAAAACTTGGACACAAGAGAATCAGTAGTACCGCCAAAGATAATATCGTCCACATAAATCTGAGCAACTAAGAAATCTGAAGCATCTCTGAGCAAGAAAAGAGTTTTGTCCACAGAACCCATCACAAAACCCTTCCCCAACAAAAACTGCTTTAACCGGTCATACCAAGCCCTGGGGGCTTGTTTCAACCCGTATAAAGCTTTGTGCAATTTAAAAACATGTCGAGGAAACTTAGGGTTCTCAAAACCGGGGGGTTGCCTAACATAAACCTCCTCTTCTATGTACCCGTTCAGAAAAGCACTCTTAACGTCCATTTGAAAAAGCTTAAAACCCTTTGAAGCGGCAAATGCTAAAAGAATGCGAATGGACTCAAGACGGGCAACAGGAGCGAAGGTTTCTTCAAAGTCAATACCTTCCTTCTGGCAATAACCCTGGGCAACTAGTCGAGCCTTGTTGCGCACCACAACCCCATCTTCACCTTGTTTGTTCTTGAACACCCACTTGGTGCCTATGGGGTTGCATTCTGATGGCGGCTCAACTAATGTCCAAACCCGATTGCGGACAAAATTCTCAAGCTCTTCTTGCATAGCATTAATCCAATTTGAATCAGAAAGAGCATGAGAGACGTCTCTAGGCTCAAAAGATGCAACAAAAGCCGATTCAGCAAACACAGCAAGAGAGGCAGAAGAACGCAAAGTTCTCTCAGTCAAATCACCAATGATGAGCTCTGAGGGATGGTCACGCTGAACTGCTCGGGTTCCCTGGTGATCTGAAGTCACCTCACCTGAGTCAGCAGCTGGCACCTCTGGACTCGACTGAGGGGGCTCGATCGAAGTGGAAGAAGTGATCAGAGGTCCGCCCTCATCATCAGTCGAAGTCTCAGAAGGTGTGCGCTCTGCGGGGGATGCAGAAGGCCCACCCTCATCAGCAGCTGGAGTATCCTCATCTTCTTCAAAGATGGACTCTCCGAGCTCATCATCACCAGAAAGCTCAAACGAAGGAGTCAAAGAAGGCATGGACTCATCAAAAGAAACTTCACAAGTCTCGACAAGCAGCTGGGATTCGAGGTTCCAAACACGAAAACCTCGAGAATGCAAAGCATAACCAAGAAAAACACCATCCCAGCAGCGAGACTCAAACTTGTCCAAATGCCCTCCCTTCTTGAGCACAAAGCACTTGCAGCCAAACGCTCGCAAGTGGCTCACCTTGGGCTGTCTGCCAAACCGCAACTCATATGATGTCTTACATAGGTAAGCTCTAAGAAAAATGCGGTTGGCCAGATAGCAAGCCGTGTTCATGGCTTCAGCCCAAAAGCGCCTAGGAGTCCTGTGCTCATCGAGCATCGTCCTGGCCATCTCGACTAGCGTGCGGTTCTTTCGTTCCACAACGCCGTTCTGTGGGGGAGTGTAAGGAGAGGAAAACTGATGGTCCAGACCCTGATCACTACAGAAGCTGACAAACTGAGAATTCTTGAACTCAGAACCGTTGTCGGAGCGAATTGCTCGCATCCGGCCATTGTTCTCATTCTTCAGCTTCAAAATCAGGTCATGGACAAATTGAAAAGTTTCATCCTTAGACTCCAAAAAGAAAACCCACGAGAAACGAGAAAAGTCGTCAACAATCACAAGTGCATACCATTTCCCACCGACTGAGCGTACCCGAGCTGGACCTACAGTGTCCAAATGTAAAAGCTCGCCTGGATACGAGGTCAACACCTGAGTCACAGGTGAATGAGAAGCGGCAACCATTTTTCCATGACGACAGGGATGACACACTAGATCCTTCTCCATCTTAAGCTTGGGCAATCCTCGGATGAGGTCCATAGAGCTTAACCTGACTAGCAGATCAAAACTCAAATGACCTAACCTCCTATGCCACTTCCAGAGCTCAGAGGAGGATCCAGCAATCAAACAGCGAGAAGGGCCAAAAGAACTAGAGAAGTCAATTCGAAAAACTTTACCGAAGGGTAAAATCTGACAAACTAAAGACCCTCTAGAATCAACCACAGAAGAATTTCCCTTCTTAAAACGCACTTCCAAACCATCCTCAAGAAGTTGCGACACAGAAATTAAATTAAAATTCAGATTTTTGACCAAAGCAACATTCTTTAAAGAGAAATGGTCTGAGATGCTGATTGAGCCTATGCCACTTACTTTCCCTTGACCGTTGTTCCCGAATGTAATGTACTCTTTGGAGCTCGGGGGAGTGAGACTGGAGAACCATCTGCGATGTCCCGTCATGTGGCGAGAGCATCCTGAGTCCATGATCCAAACATCCTCCAGTCCCCGGTCCTGCACAATCAATGTCTGTAAGTGGGAGCAAATGGTCCGGCACCAGGTTTAGCAAAAGAGCTAAACCAGTGTCGAGCCATCTGCTCAAAAGATGGAAAGCGAAAACCATCAAAAGAGTTTGGACCAAAACGCGGCTCAAAACGCGGTCCACGGTCCTTCCTAACCCTGCGGCCACGAGGTCTAGAACCGTAGCCAACACGGTCTGGAACTCTGCCGGAACGAACACCACCAACTGGAGCATGGGCAAGAAAGCCGTCTCCTCTACCACCACCTACACGACGCGGCCTGGCCTCCAGCCTCTCCCCGCGCCGAGGAACACGCAGTCTACCACCCTGCTGGTAGAACTGCACCTGATCACTACGAGCCCTCTCTGCTCTCTCAACCCGCTTCCTCCTGAAGCAAAACTCCGCAAGATGCCCGTCTCTCTGACAATACTCACAATGATAGGTAGGCTTCTTGGGATGTGGTTGAGGCTTGGGTTCTTGGGCTTGGTAGTGTTTGGTGTGGTCTTCTTGGGCTGAGAGGGTCCAGGAAGAGAATCTAAAGAGGAGCGGAGGTGTTTGGGCTTAGGAACCCAGATAGGTTTCTTGGGTGGAGCTTTAGGTGGTTCATTGATCACTCCATCCTTGGGCTGACAAGCCAGGGAAGACTCAGTAGAGTGGGTCTTGGGATACCTCTGCTCTGGAGTCATTTTACTCCACTCCACTGCCCGGCTAATGGCACTCTCAAAGTCAGCCTTGGTGTAGGTATAACCTACCCCAAACCCATCCTGCCTCTTGAACTCCTGGATCATCATGCCGAGTTGTGGCTCTCTAGCACTGATCCAACTCAGGATAGACCGGAGATAAAAATTCTCATTCTGAGAATCAGCTAGCTCCTCTCTCAAGGAAGCTAGTACCTCCACCTGAGACAAGCAGGTCTCACACTCACTCTCCACTTGGACAGACTTTTCAGATTTCAGCTTGATCAACTCCATTCTAAGAGACAGACAGTTCTCACAGACAGTGGGTGGAACTGACAATGTCTCAAGCTCTAGCTTAGTCTGCGCAAGCTCAGCTCTTAACCTCTCCAAATCACCCAAATGCTCATCGCCCTTGGATTTCAGCTCAGCTAAGGCAGCTAGATGAGTTGGGCAATGAACACAGGGTGTGACGACAGTGGCTTGAGCATCTTTCAGCTCCAGCTGAGCGCTTTCAAGCTCAGTGGCCAAAGCATCCCTCTCATCAACCCTTTCTGTGTACCTAGACTTCAAAGTCGACAGGTCACACAGGAGCGCCTCACACTTCGGGCACTCACTGCTACCACCCAAGCAAGGGGAAGAAGATAGACTCTCAACTCTGCCGTTGGCTACGGCAAGCTCACTTTCTAACTCATCTATCCTTTTCTTAGCCCCCCTAAGCAATTTTTTCCCGATACTTCAACTCCTGACGATTGCTCTCAAGTAAATCAACAATTTCGCGCTCATATGATGATACCTTGCTATCGTCGTCGTCGGAGTCGTCGGAGGAGCTCTTTTCTTCCTTATCCCCAAGAGCCATTGAACAGAAGCTCTTGCGGGATCTTCGGCGCTGGTGTGAGCGGCTCTTCGGCTTGTCTCCGAAGGCCATGAAGCAGAGGCCCGCCGGATCGTCCTTGTCCTTCCCCTTCCTGATGACGATCTCCTCATCGCTTGAGCTTGATGAAGAGGAAGAAGACATGGACTGCTTGGAGTAGCTCTTCTCCATCTCGGCGAAGAAGGCCTTGTCGCGCTTCTTGTTCTCTCGCCGGTAGTCCTTCAGGGCCTTCTTGAAGAAACGAGTCTTCGGCTTGCCCTTGTTGAAGGATGAGCTCTCATGCTTGCCGGAGTCGTGGAAGCTGCCACTGGTGCCCTTCTTGTGGCCGTTGCGCTTGGGGCAGTCGGCGATGAAGTGTCCTGGATCACCACACTCAAAGCATCCGGATTTTGTGCCGTGTCTTTTGAACATTCTTTTGTCATAGACACGACGCACCCGGTTGTTAAACAGACACAACTCATCATCTCCCAAAGACTCAAGCTGGTCCTCAGTGATAGACATTAAAGAGAACCCAGCACAACTCACAGCAGAGGGATCAACAGAAGGTGTAGCAAGGGCCAGGGATTTTGATCCCGAACCAGTGAGATTTGATCTCAGCTGGATATCTACCTCAGTGGCCTTCAGCTTGCTAAATAACTCAGAAATGGTCAAGGTATCGTAAGAAGTGCTCTCAACGATAGAGGATACCTTGATCTCCCAGATCTTTGGGTCCAAGGTATGAAGAACCTTGAGCGCCTGCTCGTGATCTGAGACTAACTGAGCACCCTCAGCCTTGTTGTCCCGAAGCTTGTTAATGATCGACTGAAAGCGACCAAACAAAGCCTCAACAGATTCACCCGGCTTCTGTGTGAAATTCTCATATTCACGCCGGTAGGTCTGATAGAGCCGAGCCTTGACCTGTGCTGTTCCCTCATGGTGTGCCTTGAGGGTAGCCCAGATCTCTCTCGCAGTGGAGAGATGACTCACACGCTCAAACTCAGTGGGACCTAATCCAGAAAACAGAATGTTCACAGCCTTACTGTTGCTCAGATGCTGAGCATGATACCAGCAGTACCATGCTCAGTGACTGGCAGAATGACAATGTGGTGTGAACACAAATGTCCCATATGTCCGAGCCCTGGCTCATTAGATAAGCTCGCATGCGAGTCTTCCAATAATTATAGCCATAGGCTTCCAAGGACGGGACCTTGCCAGGAGACGTCATGGTCACTACCGGGGTTTAGAACCGGTTAAGGTATGGAAAAACCCTAACCAGGCTCTGATACCACTTGTAGGACCGAAAGTAGCGACCAGAGGGGGGGTGAATGGGCGCCTAAAAATTCTTTCGAATCAATGGCCTGCTCCCAAAACCCAACGCATTTTAAAAAGAAAAACTAAACAGCAACGCGAGAACAGATTGACTAAGTCTGCAGATTCGAAGTTTGCTGATTCTGAGGTTGCAGATTCTGAGGTTGCAGATTCTGAGGTTGCAGATTCTGAGGTTGCAGATTCGGAGGTTGCAGATTCGAAGTATGCAGATTCGAAGTATGCAGATTCGAAGTATGCAGATTCGAAGTATGCAGATTCGAAGGTTGCAGATTCGAAGTATGCAGATTCGAAGGTTGCAGATTCGAAGTATGCAGATTCGAGTATGCAGATTCGAAGCTTGCAGATTCGAAGTCTGCTGATTTGAAGTCTGCTGATTCGAAGTCTGCAGGTTCGAAGCTTGCAGATTCGAAGTCTGCAGATTCGAAGCTTGCAGATTCGAAGTCTGCTGATTCGAAGTCTGCAGGTTCGAAGCTTGCAGATTCGAAGTCTGCAGATTCGAAGCTTGCAGATTCGAAGTCTGCTGATTCGAAGTCTGCTGATTCGAAGCCTGCTGATTCGAAGTCTGCAGGTTCGAAGCTTGCAGATTCGAAGTCTGCAGATTCGAAGCTTGCAGATTCGAAGTCTGCTGATTCGAAGTCTGCTGATTCGAAGCCTGCAGATTCGAAGCTTGCAGATTCGAAGTCTGCAACACAGAGTTGGACTTCACACAAGAAAAGGGACTTTGACCCTGCCAACTCGATCAAAAAGCAACACAGGAAAAGCAAGGCTAAAGTACTAGCATACTGTAGCTACAGGAAAGTAGTACTACTTGCTACAGAGTAGTAGTACTACTTGCAACAGCAAGAACTAGTACTACTTCTCACGAAGAACACATACAACAGAGAAGCTTCTGTTCCAAATAAATTGATCGCACGCACAGAGAATGAACTGCAGTGCACAAAAAAGCTTCGCACAAGCAAAAACAGCCAGATTAAAAGCTCTCCCAGACAACAAAAAGTCACTTAAAAACTTCAGGAAGAACAAGGCTTGTTGCCTGGTGACCCACGCATGAACAGGGGAGAGAGAATGCAAGAAACAAAATGACCCAAAGGAGTAGTATTGATTTTCAGCAAAAGGGTAGTCCAAACCCTAGGGGTTGGGGTCCTATTTATAGGCAGCCCAACACTAGGAATATTCTACCTGCCCCTTAGGGTTTTTACAGACTCAAAATAAAGGAAAAGACTCTACTGCCCTTAGGTATTTTTACAGACACGACAGACTGACTGTGGGCCTAGAGTTACAGATGACTTATCCGGAAGCTAAGTTTTCGTAGCGACTACGGCTTCTCTTCTGGACAGTCGGATACAAGATCGACGGTCGTCAGTTTTGCGCCGAAACTGACAAAGCCTCCACCGACTTTGCACCAGGTACCCGGATTGGGCCGGCCCGATTCCGCAGCTCTCTCAGCCCGGCAATCACTCACCGCCCGTGTACCTGAGTCAATCCTGGTCAACAGCCCAGTGGGTCTTCTACTGCTTCTGGCCCATGCACCCGGATTGGGCCAGCCCGACTTCGCAGCCTCCTCTGCCCGACAGTCGCTCGCTGCCCGTGTACCTGAGTCACACGCGGCCCATAAAACAGCAGATCTCCTCTCTTCTTCAGTCCTCTTTGACTATCGTTGACAATGACTCATCACTTCTAGAGCCATGAGGCCCACGCTATTCAGCATGGCTCCTCAACGGGAGGGTCATTAGTGCCCTGGATTGGGACCTCCTTTCCCATATGACTGATGGGATCCCATCCGGATGCCTTGCCTCTTGGGCAACCTATCGGGCGACATCCCATGCCTTTCGTCGATGGTGGGGCGAGTTCAAGCAACACGTCTTCAATCGTTCCTCCTTTGTTTACCAGGAGCGGCTTCACCCGGATGACGTCGATGCAGGGCCCAAGGTAAACACCCTGACTCCCCATTTCATTTGCCTTCTGCCATCTTCTATTCCATCTAATTAACTTGCTTTATGCGGGATGTTGATCATGATGTCCCCTAGTGAGCTTCAATTGTCGGCCGATACAATACGGGCCGGTATAAGCCACTACAAACCTGGGAACTGACGCCCCCACTCCCTCAGTGTGGGTGAATGGGAGATGAGCCTATATCGTCGATCGGGTGGAGGAACTTCGACCGGCTTCTTAGGGGAAGAAGCCGATTCAAAAGTGAAACTGACGGGAGCCCACTAGGCAGTTTTTTTCTTTTTTTGTAAATCTGTGTAACATTTTCACCTTGTAGTCTAGGAGTTTGAATGTATCTTGTTAATTCCATATCTCGACTTCGAACTGTGTTCTGTGGCATACGATGCCTCTACATCGGTCATCTAAAGGCGATACCATCGGCGTCAGCTGACTCGTGTGCTGGTCTTTCATGTTTTGACCGATGACTTTCCTTAAGTACCTTTTGTTTATCCCATTCTGATCCTCTAAAGGCGATACCTTTGCATCGGCTATCTCGAGGCAATGCCGTTGACATTGGCTTCTATGCGTATAGACTTTTAAGCTCCGTCCGAACGATCAAAAAATATTCCATCGTTGTTCCTCGTATGGCCTCTTCCCATGCCTCTGAAGTAGTCATCTCTGATTCACCTTGGTTTCATCAAAGCAGTTAGATGTCCTCATGTTGTGCTTTGGTCTAAGGCGATGACATTGGCATCGGTTGTTAGTTCTTCATCAGAACAATTATAAGTGTTCTCTCGAGTATTCGTTCGGCCTTCTGCCCGGTCCTTCATCGTAGGTATTCAATCTGCTCTCATTCCGTTGGGGACCCCTTTGCTCATTTGGTGTCATCTTTACAGGACGAGCTTAGGCAATTCTTCGTTGATTGGGTTGATGCCATCATCTTACACTTCCAAAAAATTACCATGCCAAGCCTTTCTCGATAGTCAGATGACTCCTTTTGTTTCCCAAAATGACAGATCAGTTGTAGCTATGTTAACCGATTTATCGGCAAGAACTATTTCAACTTGATCGTCGACCCACTACATGAGGTTCTGATGCATCGTTTAGGGGACGCAACAATTCGCATGTATCCAATCGCGTCCCAACAACAAACTTTAAGATCATTTCCCCTCTATGATGAAAACGTAGTTGACATCGTCTTACTTCCAACAGTCAGTTCTGCATTTAATACTCCCATCGTGTCTAATGAGTTGCCACTAAAATCCCTTAATACCTTGTTAGTCCTGATGAGGTATTCCAGTGTATTTCCATGCTTATGGAAGGTGGCATAAGGCATCAAGTTAACAGCCGCCCCTCCGTCTATCATCATCTTGGACATCGGCTTCCCGTTAACCAACCCCTTGATGAAGAGGGTCTTAGATTACGATGTTAAAGGTCTTCTATCTTATCAAAGATTGCTGGCTATGGAGCCGACACTAATTGATCCATCATATCAGCCTGGTCTGTATCTTCTTTTGAGACAGCCCGATACTTTGTAGGGAGGAAGAAAACCATGTTTATCCCTCCATCTTTCTTTTCATAATCCTGATAGGCCTTGTCCTTTAGTCGCCATTCGCTCTTGATTCTACGTGACCGATCAGTTTCTTCTTCGCACATCTGTGCTTTCCCTTCACTTTGCCACAGATGTTGCACCCTTCTCTTCTGACTCCTCGTGAAGATCTTGGGGTGACACCACTGTGGATTCCTTGCTCCGCCCTTGCCATCATCGGCCATCTGGCCGATTCCTTTGGGATTGATGGGACCGAGTCTTTCCAGTGCCGGTACCCTCGGAGGCGACAACCTTTGGTGTACAATCTCTCGATCGTGCGGCCTTAGCCCAGTGTTGCGTGGCCGATGATCATCTTGCACCTTGCCTTGGGTACCGCATCCCAGGCAGTCGTCCATGGATGGTAGACACGGCCCCTTGTTCTAGTAAAGCCTGAAGAACTCGCAATTCCAATGGGGGTTGAAACATGAGTAACCACGATCGTCTTCACTGTTCTCCCTCTCTTTCGACCTCCTCTAGTACTTCCTGATGAGGCATGATGAGGTGATGTTACTACCGATCCATCTTTCTCCCCTCGTATGTCGATCATCAATGTAATGGGAATGTACCATCTTGACTGGGAACGGATGATTGTCGATGTTCATTGGCTTCTTTCCATCGTCAAACTTGATTTAGCCTTGCTCCACGACTGATTGGATTTGCTGCCTGAACACTTTGCATTCGTTAGTGTGGTGTGATGGGGTGTTGTGCCACTTGTAGTACTTTCTTTTCTTCAACTCATCAGCAGGTGGTATTATGTGGCTAGATGATAGGTGAATCTACTTCTCTTTAAGTAATAGGTCGAATATTTTGTCAGCCTTATTGTTGTCTAAGTCGCACTTCTCTTCCTTTTCGGTCGGCTTCACCCATGGGGATGCAACCTATCTCTTGTTCTTGGACCACTCGGTCATGCCGACCTCTGCATCCGAGTCGCTACTCTCGTTGGAGTCCGAATGGTATACCTGGGCGTATGCCACTTTCTTCTAGTACCTATCCCTTCTGGCCTCTTGAAATTAGCTCTCATGTGTCGATGCCCTTTGCAGCAGTTGCGAGAGGCTCTTGAACTCGTGTGATGAAAACTTCTCCTTAATAGGGTTAAGGAGCCCTTGAAACGCCAGTTCTGCCAACTAGCTGTCGCTAAGGTTCACGCTGTAGCACCTGCTCCATACATCTCAGAACCTCTGGACATAATCTTGTACCGACTCGTCCATTCTTTGTTTCACGATTGTCAAGTTGATAAGTTTCATCTCTTGGTTGTCGGTGAAAAATACTTGTGAAACTTTTTTCTCTAAATCCTCCCATCCTCTGATGAAGTCCCCCAGCAGTGAAGAGAACCATGCGAAGGTCGATCCTGATAGAGGCAGCGGGAAGAATCAGACCCTTAGCGCCTCGTCGGCCGATGCCTCTCCACACTAGGCAAGGAAACAGCTGATATGCTTGATTGTGGAGATCGAGTCTTGTGCCAAAAACTTGGTGAAGTCGGGTACCTTGTATCGGCCTGACAGTGGCACTCGATCGAACCATTCTAGGTATGGCCATCGATACATGTATGTCTTCTCTTTGGGCTTCATCCCAAATTGATCTCTAATAATCTCCGTGATCTGATTCACATAGTCGTCTTCTTACTACCCCGGTGTTCGATTTCGTCAGGTGTTGGGGTCTATTGATTCTACTCTTGCCTGACAACATTGTGCATGTATTGTCCCTCATCACCGTAGGGTTGTGCTTCGTAGTATGTCGTCCGATGATACCCAGGAGGGATGCCATCGGGTGACCCCCTTGGCGGCATGAGGTCCGGTAGTGTGTTTCTTGCGATGTTGTACGTTACTTGCGGCACCCCTTGTCTTGGAAGTCTTGGGTCCAATGCTAGGAGCGGCGCTGATGAATTCCTCTTGACGCTATATGGTGTGCTCTGCGATGGGCCCTACCGGATGAGTTGTCTTGTTTCCTTTATGACCGTGCGAGGTGCCCAGGTGCTCTAGACATATTGGCCCTTGTGGTTGTGGTGCCGACCGAGTGTGCAGCATTTTTGTCTAGTCGTTAGGGAGGTACGCCAGGCCTTGCAACGGTCCACAGACCACGGTACCCTCAATAGCCTGCTTGATCAGCCCCTGAAGAGTATTGGCCAGTGTCCCAGATTGAATGACCAGTGAGCGTTGAATCATTTGGTTGACGATATGTTGGAGATTGTCCTGAGGGTTCTCCGCTGGTTGGCCATCTTCTATGGCCAGCACTGGTCTCGACAATTGGTTCTTCTATACGGGACCTAGCCGATTCATGTTGTAAGCCTATAGGCATGACTTCTGGAATTCCGCCACTTGCCACTGCACCTCTAGCCTTTGTTCCTCGGTTAAAGAATCCATGGTGATCGGAAAGACGTTGTCATCGTTGATCTCGCTTGCCATGGATGAGTTGCTAGAAATGGTCCCACTGGGTGTGCCAAAAAGCGTGTTGGTGTGTTTTTTGGCCACACTTTGACACACACGTGGCCTGGGAGATCTTCTTAACTCCAGTGCAGGTCCTACGTTCTTAGAAAAAAAGTTTCAATGCATGCCAATCAGTTTGACCCTACAACTGATAAGGGAATAGAAAATATGACATTAGTAGCATAGCCAATGGGCTATCGAGCTGATGACTGCAATGAGGATAGGATATTCGGGGAATATCAATCTGATCAGCCATAGGGCCGATGACCAGAGGTAAAGTAATCGGGC
>JAAALK010000285.1:39698986-39734802 GCA_019279435.1 Zizania palustris | reverse complement strand
CCCTCATGGGTGAGTCTCAAGTACTTCTTAAGGCTATAGATCAAGCAGACCCCAAGGACGGCATCTTCATCCACCAAAGCAAGTACACGCGAGACATGCTGAAAAAGTTCGACTTCGATGGAGAGCTGAAGCCTCAGATGACCCCCATGGGCACATCTGGGGGCCTGGACAAGGACAAGAGCGGCATCAAGGTCTTTGAGAGAGAGTATTGAGATATGATTGGATCGCTCCTATACTTGACTACGATGAGACCGAACATTCAGTTCATTGTGGGATTGTGCACGCACTTTCAGTCTTCACTACGCGCATCTCATTAGCAGGCTGTCAAGCGCATTTTTAGGTACCTAACCTATGGGCCCGATCTCGGTCTTTACTATTCAGCATCATCCTCTCTTGAGTTATCTGGCTTTTTCGACACTAATTTTGGTCGGTGCCAGTTGGATCATAGGTTGACTTCCGGTAATTGCTAGTTTCTTGGTTCTTCACTTTTCTCTTAGTGCTCCTATACTTGATTGCGATGAGACCGGGCATTCAGTTCGTTGTGGGATTGTGTGCGCACTTTCCGTCTTCACCACCTGCATCTCATCGGCAGGCTATCAAGCGCATTTTTAGGTACCTAACCTATGGGCCCAATCTCGGTCTTTACTATTTAGCATCATCCTCTCTTGAGTTATCTGACTTTTCCAACACTGATTTTGGTCGGTGTCGGTTGCATCGTAGGTTGACTTCCGGTACTTGCCAATTTCTTGGTTCTTTGCTTGTCTCTTGGTCTAATCGAAAACAATCTGGAGTGGCGCTTTCCCACCACAGAGGCTGAGTACGTAGTTGCTGCTCATAGTTGGTTTGGATGATTTCAACTTTTAAATATTTTGGGTTGTCATTCCCTACCAGAGTGCCTTTGTTTTGTGATAGCACCAGCGCAATTACTATAGAGAAAAACCCATGTCTTCATTGAAAACCAAATATATAATGTGCGCTTTTACTTCTTGAGGGATCAATATGAGAAAGGTGTCATTGACCTTGTTCATGTTGATACCCATCATCAGTTGGCAGACATTCTGACCAAACCCCTAGATCGGTCTATGTTTGAGCGTTTGCGAGGGGATTTGGGAGTTGTCTATCATTCTTAGGATATTTTGAGTCTTTTCATTCTTCTTTACTCCTTTATTTGAGTCTTTTTGTGTGAGTTCGTATCAAACACCTTCATATATCATACTCTGAGTTTGCTTCTATTATATGATTAAACTATTTTACTCATTCTTGCTAGTATATGCTTTTGAATATATGTTGATGATCATGCTTTGTTTCGGTTTGCATGATATATCTGATATTTGTCATATGCATGGCTTTTATGCTTAAAAATTGAAAATGATCACCATTGCTTCTAGTAACTAGCATGTGTAGGCTCAATGCTTTTGCTATCTTTTACATGCCTAGTGGTTGAACCCTTTTCTTAGATGCAGATATGCAACTTGGACATGTATTTGCTTTAACATGGAAAATATGCTATAAAATGATAAAAACATAAAAAATGAAAATTCATGTCTTTTATGCTTAAGTGAAAATATCTAGTGGGTTTGCTGTGTCGCATTGTATTGTTCTGGACTGCTTACCATAGCACTTTGGTATGAACTAGGACATTTTAATATATGCCAAGACCAATGTCTTGAGCTTCTGATGGTCTTGTTCTAGCTTAGGCTTGACTTGGTCGTTTAGCATAAGATTGACATGCAAATAACCCCTAGCACAAAAGAAAAAGGAAAGAAAAGGCCTGAAATTAAAAAGATAACAAGTTTGTTGAAGCTCTTAGTTTTGGATCATGCTTATTTTGGTAGATACTAGCTAGCCTTTGCATTTCATGCTTTACCTTGCTTGTCGACTAAAAAATGTGGTGATTCTTTTATTTGCAAAATCTAAAAATGTGTGGTAATGACTTTCTTTGGATATCCTCTGATGCACTAATCATGTCATGTGCCTTAGACAGTAGTGTTTCTTGCTATATTTGCTAGAATTTGTAATTGCAGTCAATCATATCTGAGAAGCATGCTTTTTTACACTCCACTAGCACCTCACTTGCATTCATTGCATATTTTGAGGGGGAGCTACATTTCAGGGGGAGTTTAAGTTTGTGTCTCTTTTGAGTGCATATAGTCTCACTTGATGAGTCCAATTGTCAACAAGAGGGAGAAATTTTGGGTTATTTGATCTTTTAGAAGAGTTTAGGGGGAGTTTTGGCTTTCTCTGGGATTTGTTTCAGGGAGAGTTTTTAGTCTCTTCTGCCTTTACTCTTTGGATATCATTGTTGATAATTCAGAGATTGCTTTCGTTTGAGCTGTGTTTTTGAAATCTTTGTTGATTTCTTTTCTGTTTAACCTTAATGACTGTTTTCTGGCTTTTATTTGGCTTTTGGTCATTAGGGTTAAACCTTTTATTTTATTTTTTTCTTTCTATTCTCTTGTGTTTTGTTTTTCGTGTTTCCACGTGTTTTGCGGGTTCTGAAGTGATGATGAAGAGGGTGTTAACAATGCACTAATCGTTGTATAATGTATTTGCTTGGAATCTTGGAGGATCATAGGGATGAAGTATTTTCCCCCAACAGTAGCCCCTCCAATATGCTTCTCCGGATAGCCTGTACAGTAAGGAGAGAAGTATACGCAAGAAATATTTTCATGCTCAGGATCTTAGAAAGAAAGCAGGTATTATAACCATTCGAAGCATCCTTGATGTCGGAGATGCATCGAATTTGGGCTCCGAACTTCGACCTCCACATGATTTCTTCGAAGGAAAATGGACTGTTATAACGGCAGTAAATTGTAAAGAGTCGTTACTTTTATAACCTGTTGGCGTAAAAGATTACGCTAACAGGTTTCTGTAGAAAAGAAACTAACAAACGAAGTGTTTGCGAAGCAAACTGTTCTAAGCCTCCGAAAGGATAATAACTTAGAATAGTTCGAAAGTGTGTATTGATTCACTTGTAATCGGTCCCTATTACAGGGTGAAATGGGGGGTATTTATAGGCCCAAACATTAAGGAAAAGACCTATTTACCCCTCTATTACAACCGACATTAAGGAAACTATTTGGTTTCCTTAATAGGGCTAAAATGGTAAAAGACTAATCTAATAGGATAAAAGATAAGTCTTCCATCTTAGCTGGCAGAAAAGATCTTGAAAGGCTTTGGTTCGAAGATATACTTCGAACCAACGCCAGTCTTCGGACTCCGAACGAGGTTCCAAGCCACCTTCGAAGATGACCTTCGGACTATCTTCGAACTGGTTGGCTGTCTTCATGTTGCTTTGGCAATAACTCCGAAGATGGGATATTTTCCCCCAACAGTAGCCCCTCGAATACGCTTCTCCATTCGACCTGTAACGTTAGGAGAGCAGTATACGGAAAGAAAAGATAACCAATCATAGGGGTTATTGATTTTTGTTTTATCTCCGAAATACATGAAGATATGAACTTCGAATCAGTCATAAGGTAATTACTTTTCGAACCATCTTAGAACTGACTCAGGAAGTTCGAAAGTCTTTTTAGACTTAGAAAATATAACCGTTAGTTTCTGTTTCTAACGGAGTTATACGAGGCGTTATTTTCGGAGGAAAATAACAGGCGGGAATGCGAAAGGGCAGAGCCCAAACGGTAACAAACGGAAAGTTTTAGGCTATAAATAAAGAACTCTGGAACTTACTCGATTACCTTTTCACCGCTCGCTCCCAGTCAAAAGCCTTTTGAGTTCTTGAGTTCTTGAGTTCTTGAGCCCTAGTTCCCATTCTCTCAAGTTGATCCGGCAATCGCGATGGTGAAGACCAAAGGATCTGCGCCACCTTCGACCTTGGCTCGGCAGCAGGCAGCCGCAGCAGCAGCGGCGGCAACATTGGCGGCGGCATCCTCGAGGCAGGCGGCAATGTCCATGGCGGCAGGGGGGAGAAATCCCCAAATCCCCGATGACCAAGGTTTGTGCCCTCCATCGACCAAATATTTGGATCAGTCCTTTGAATTGGGACCTTCGACCTGCAAAAGAGAGTCCTTGGCAATCACAGCAGGGGGTAAGATTAGCAATGGGGTAATGGTTCGGAAACCAGGCAAAGAGGCAATCCCATCACCAAGGCCCGGAGAAGTCGTAGTGTTCGAAGCTTTTTTCGAAGCAGGCTTGGGCCTCCCTGCTGTAGATTTCTTGGCCGAAGTCCTTGACTTGTTTCACGTAACCCTCCCCCAGCTGTCTCCGAATGCTGTAGCCAGACTAGCCATCTTCGAGTGGGCACTGAGAGCCGAAGGTTGTGAGGGGAGGGCTGAAATCTTCGCTGCGTTGCATAGAGCGACTTGTCAGCCGAAGACCTTCGTAGGCTCCGGAGGTGAAAAGGTGGTAGTTTCTTTTGGAAGCATTAATTTTAGGCTTCGTGATGAATATGCACTGCAATTCCCTGCCAAGGCCATCAATGCTAGATGGTACACCGATTGGGTTCTGAGGTGGTTTTATGCTGAAGTTGGAGTGGGTAGTCCTCTGGCTGGTGCCCTCAAGGAAATCCAGTTCCGGAAGGAAGCCCTAGTGCAACCTGACGAAGGTCAACTCGAAGCTCGCCTCAACTTGCTTCAGAAAATCAGCAAAAGGTTGAGCATGAGGGACTTAGCCGAAGAGTTCATCGGACTTCAAATTTCTCCGTTGATGGCCAACTGGCCTATCGTCTTCGAAGATGACTCGGAAGGCGGTCTTCGCAAGATAAACTATACTTCGAGCCCTGCAGGTAACTTCGAAACCAACATGCATAATACATATTACTTCGAAGAAAGATTAACTTGAGTTATTTTTTTTTTTTAGCTTCTTCAGCCCCTATTACTTCAGAGCAAATTATAAGGGCCTCGGAGAAGATCTTGGGTGCTCCAACTCCGTCGGAAAAGGAATGGCGAATCAAATTAGTCGGAAGTTGGGAGCGATCTAATAGAGTATGGGGAAAGTTGGAGTTAACTCCGCCCCCTCTGATGGACTGGGTGCCTCAAGAGAAAGGACCCAAGAAGAGAGTAGCCGAAGCTGGAGCATCCAGCTCTGCAAGGACTCCGACGAAGAAGGTGGCTCGGAAGCCGAAAAACCTCGCACCTTCGAGCTCAAGAGCTTCGGCTTCTAGCTCTAAAGAAGACGAAGGTACTTTACTAGTAAGATTAATTGACGAAGATGCAGCTCAACGAAGTATTCTCATCGAAGACACTGCAGGTATTCCGGAGCCTCAAACCAACATCGAAGAAGTAAGAGCTCCGGATACCCAGGGAGAACAAATTGAAGCCCCTACGGGTGTGAATGAGGCCGAAGTGCCTGCGAACATACCGGAGTCTGGAGACAATGTTGATCAACCAATGACTTCGGTAGTTCAGGAAGACACAACTCAGGCCGAAGTGCCAGTGGATGAAGGGGGAGTCGAAGTCACTATGGCTTCGATTCTCGAAGAAGTAACGAGGGCTCTTCAGGACGATGCTCCTGTAGCCCAAGATTTAACGGCTGATTCGGATGAGGACTACACTTATGATCCTCCGATCAGCCCGGTGCTCGATATTCCAGAGAATATCGAAGGTAAATTTTGCTTAATTCTTATCAATTTTTGCAAAATTATACAATGTGTAATATTTTTGGTTTTTTCAGAGCCTCCTGTTGTCGAAGTATCCCTCGAAGATACAACTCTAAGACCTTCGACAACTTCGGGGCCGCAACCGGGAGTTGCTCTACCGGGGCCTGGAAGAGGAAAAAGACACATCGAGCCCCTCCCAGCTCAAGGATCAACTTCATCTGAGCCAATGGACGAAAGTGAATCGACTGAGGGGGGGCCATCTTCTGAAGTTCCAAGGGCCTCGGAAGAGACCTCCGGACCTTCGCTAAGCAGGGCTGACCAGAAAGCTTCGAAACTGATTCCTCTCATAACTCCTTTTTTGGAGGAGAAAACCGGACTTGGGACTTTGGTTAAACCTTTGGGTGAAGCCAGTCGCCAAGTCGGGGAAACAGAACTGGTAGCCCGCTTAACTAGAGCGAAGGGTTCGGAGCTTAGCCTTGCTGTGGAAAGAGCAGCTTATCAGGTATAAAGCATCTTCGAACCAAATAATGAATTATATATGAATAATTTCTTATTCTAGTTTTTCTTTTTCTTAGCAAGCAGTCTTAGCCCGCGCTGCAGCTTTGTCGAATGAAAACGAAATTGCTCAACTTCGGGAAGAGAACGAAACTCTTCAAAGAAATCTTAACTTCTCCGAAGGTCGAGTATCTCAAATGGACAATGTGATAATAGCAGAGCGAAGGGCTAGGCAAAGTTTGGAAGCTGCAAGGAAAGAGCTCGAAGCAGAAAGAGTTGTGCTTCGAGCAGAGATTGAAAGACTGCGGACGGAGGATGCTGCGAAGGGCTCCGCACTTGTGAGGCTACAAGAAGAGGCTGGCCAACTCCGAACTCAAAAGAATGCTTTGACTACGGAGAACGCTCGAATCTCCGGAGTTTTAGCTGAAACTACTTCGGCCAAGGATATGCTTATTGAAGAAAAGGCTAAGTCGGAGAAGGTGGCTTCGGAGGTCATTGAACAAATGTTAGGTGTCTTGGAGTACTTCGGTACTACTGGATCACTACCTTCGGATGACAATGTAACTCTGCTGCGCCGGCTAAAGAGGATCCAAGGAGCAGCGAAGCAAATGAAGACGGCAGGCATACGTTATGGAGAACTCTCCGGACAAGTGTCTGCCCTTGGAATACTTCGCTACTACGAGGATTTGGGCCGATCAATCACTCCGAGCGCACAGGGCTCCATCATCTTCGACGACGACCGACTTTTAAAACCTTCCGAAGGTGTAGCTGTTGCTTGGCGAGCCTTCCAGACTTCATGGAGAGCCGAAGGTCGATCTGCGATCAAGGCTTGGATTGACGAAGGCCAACGCCAAAAGCAAGTTCGGAGCCAAGCTTCGAGCAGTCAGCCTCCTCCGAACCCGCAGGTTTAGAATTATTTAGGATTTTTTGATTATGTAAAGCTGATGCTTGTAAATATTTATCAATGAAAATCTTGTTTGTCATATTTTTAGGCTTTGCCTCTTATAGAAGATATCGAAGTGTTAGAGCTTAACAGCGAACTTCGCTCACTGTGGAACACCTTCGAACTTCTAAAGAGTTATAAGCGTCCTCGATTTCTTATCCCTCGAGATGACTCCGGCGTTATTGCGCCCGAAGTAATCAAAGACATATTGTCTTATATTAAAGAGGAAGATAAAGAGGGCGACGCAAACACCTCGTCTTCTGAAGACACTAATTGGTCCGAAGACGAAGGTGAAGCCCAAAATAAAAGATCTGAAGATCTTAGAAGCTGGGAGAGAAGCCCCGAGCGGCTTCGAACTTGGGCCGAGCTTCAACAAGAACAGAAGGATTTTAGAGCTTCGAAGGGGAGGAAGAGAGTTAAACGTAAAGTTCTTAGAACTTCCGATGTTGGAACTAGTCGTTCCACCCCTAGCTCTCGGGACCGAAGAGGTCTCCGATTCCTTCTTGGTATAGATACCAATTTTTCATGATGTAATTTGTAAATACATTTGTTTTGATAATGAATGCCGATTTAAAATTGTCTCCATATTTACTAGCCCCTCTTTGGGTATAAGCAACTTCGAACTGTATTCGAAGATGGTTATGCGCAAAGAAAAAACTTCGGAGTACAATTTTTTTTGGGGGTTCGGAGCCCCTCTGTTATTTAAAGACCTTTTGAAATCTTATGAAATGTCTTCGACTATCTGTAATCAGAAGAATGGTAACTTGGTACCTTCGTTTATTTCATGAAAGAGATCAATTGAGATAACTTCCAGGACACTTTAATGTCTTAAAAAATTATGTCACTTTGGACGCATATGAACAATCATTCGAAGCTCATGGCTTAAATGCTGCTTTGCTTTAGCCACCTTCGGCTGTTTTTTGCGGAAATCTATCAGCCGGAGCTTGGATTTCGCAGAAATTGTAGCCACCTTCGGCTATTTTTGCAGAAGTCTACCAGCCGGAGCTTGGACTTCGCAGAATTTGTAGCCACCTTCGGCTCTTTTTTGCAGAAGTCTACCAGCCGAAGCTTGGACTTCGCAGAATTTGGCCACTTGGGCTCTTTTTTGCAGAAGTCTACCAGCCGGAGCTTGGACTTCGCAGAATTTGGCCACTTGGGCTCTTTTTTGCAGAAGTCTACCAGCCGGAGCTTGGACTTCGCAGAATTTGGCCACCTACGGCTCTTTTTACGGAAGTCTGACAAGCTGCAGCTTGGACTCCGCAGATTTTGGCCACCTTCGGCTCTTTTTACGGAAGTCTACCAGCCGAAGCTTGGACTCCGTAGAATGTGGTATTGGCTCTTTTACGGATGCCTACAAGGTATCAGCTTGGGCTCCGGATGGATTTCAGCCACCACACCGGAGGCTTCGACTTTAAGGGTTCGAAGTCCGGAAATACAGCCAGCTTGATGACACTTCCCTCTCGATCGACTTCCGTCCCAGCGCGTCCGCTCGGGAAACTAGGAGTGTCAAGGGGAAGGGCAAACCACTGATGTATGTTTTATTAATTTAGAGGTGATTACAAACAGATTACAAGGGGCCCTTATGCGAAGTATCGCTTTAGGTGCTCCGCATGCCAAGTATGTGCTAACTCTTCACCTTCTAATTAGCTAATTTAAATGAACCAGGGCGCCCCGAGCGGACAATTAAATATGGACCTTCCCATTTATTGCCTAACTTCCCTGGTGCTATAATGCTTCGTAGAACAAGATGACCCGGCCTTAACTCGCTGAGCTTAACCTTCGGGTCATACCAAGTCTTCGTCTGCTGATGATACTTTGATAAATTGGCTACAGCTCGAAGCCTTGTTTCTTCTGACAAATCTAACGAAGCTTGTCTTTCTTCTTCGATGTCTGGTTCGGTGCTGCGAAGTGAGCCTCCTTTGAGCTCCGTTGGAGTCATAGCTTCATCTCCGAATAGTAGTCTGAACGGAGTAAAACCCGTGGACCTTGTTTGCGTAGTCCGAATGGACCACAGAATCTTCGGAAGCTCTTCGGTCCACAGTCCCTTTGACAACCCTACTATTCTTCGATTTAGCCCTGATAAGATATTTCCATTGGCTCGCTCAACGGCTCCATTCGACTGAGGATGTCTCACTGCAGCAAAACATAGTTGAATGCCTAAGTCTTCGCAAAACTTCCTGAAGGGTTCTGCGTCGAACTGTGTTCCATTATTAACTGTGAGATATCTAGGCACTCCGAACCTGCAAATAATGTTTTTCCAGAAGAATTTCTGTACATTATTCGAAGTGATAGCTGTTAAGGGTTCTGCTTCCACCCACTTAGAGAAATATTCAATAGCTACCACTGCGAACTTGAGATTTCCCTTTGCTAACGGAAAGGGACCAATTAGATCCATACCCCATCTGGCCATAGGCCATACTGGAGCGATGACTTGAAGAGCTGTTGGTGGGCGATGACTCCGTCGACCCATCCACTGGCATCCTTGGCAAGTGCGGACCAAGCTCTCCGCATCAGCTGTTATTGTGGGCCAATAAAGCCCCTGGCGAAGTGTTTTTCCTGCCAGGGCTCTAGGGGCTAAATGACTTCCACAAAGGCCTTCGTGAATTTCTCGAAGAATTTCTTGGCCTTCGGTTTGAGATATACATCGGAGTAGAGGGGAACATACTCCGGCCTTGTATAATATACCGTTGATTAGCTGATAGTTTCTTGCTCTGAGCTTTAATCTTGATAATTGGGGCTCTTCGGGCAAATTTGTTCCTCCTTGCAAGAGTTCTATGATTGAATCCTTCCAATCTGCACTAGGAATGCAGAGAATCTCTGCAGAAGCAACTTGTGGCACCGAAGGTATATTGAGCTCCTCATAGAAAGCTTCGTCAGGCACATCCACAGCTCCGGCAGCAGCCTTCGCCAAAATGTCCGCTTGCACGTTTTCAGCTCTTGGTATACTCCGAATGGAAATACCCTTGAAATGTGCTTCGATCTTGCGAATTTCTTCCAAGTACTTTGCAAGCTGTGGATGTCGGACTTGAAAACTTTTGTCTACGTGCCCTGCTACTATCTGAGAATCTGTTTTTATAATTATCCTTGTAGCACCTAGAGCACGTGCTTTCCGGAGTCCCAATAATATTCCTTCGTACTCCGCTATATTATTGGTAGACTTAAAGTTGAGTCTTGCAGAGTACATTGCTCTTTGACCTGACGGAGAAATTAATACTGCCCCAATGCCTGCTCCGGATGCTTGAAAAGCTCCGTCGGAGTAAATAGTCCAAACTCCGTCATCTGATTTCTCCGGAGTCAACTTCGCAGGTGGAGTCCACTCTGCTACGAAGTCTGCTAGGACTTGAGATTTGATAGCTGTCCTTGCCAGGAAAGATATGCCGAAGGGTGCTAGCTCTACTGCCCACTTTCCAATCCTTCCAGTGGAATCTTTGCTTCGGAGCATATCTCCTAAAGGATACGAAGTTGGTACAATTACATTGTGAGCCAAAAAATAATGTCTTAGCTTCCTCGAAGCCATTATCAGAGCATAAACGAACTTCTCAAGTTCGGAGTATCTTGTCTTCGCTCCTGACAATGCTTCGGATACAAAATAGACAGGATTTTGGACCAACTTCCCATTGATATCAGCTTCTCTGACAAGGACTGCGCTGACTGCTGAGCCTGTGGCTGCAAGATACAGAAGTAGGGTTTCGTCCGCAATAGGCACCGTAAGTGTAGCAAGATTGCTGAGATAATCTTTAATATCTTCGAAGCTTTTCTGACACTCCGGTGTCCATGCAAAATCTTCGGACCCTTTCAAAGCTTTAAAGATTGGCAAGCTCCTCTCCGCAGACCTTGATAAAAACCTGCTAAGTGCAGCCAGACGTCCGGTCAGCTTTTGCACTTGCTTTACATTCTCCGGAGGAGCCATCTTCTGCAGCGCAGTTATTTGAGTAGGGCTAGCTTCAATTCCCCTGCTTGAAACTAAGTACCCTAACAACTTTCCAGCCTTAGCTCCGAATATACATTTTTCGGGGTTAAGGCGGATCCCACATGCCCGAAGGCTATTGAATGTTTCTGCTAAGTCTAGGCTATGTTGGTGCTTTAAAGCACTCTTTATTACAATATCATCCATATAGGCCTCCACATTGCGACCTAGTTGATGACCTAGAGCCTTAGCAACTAATCTTGAAAAAGTAGCCCCGGCATTTCTTAGGCCGAAGGGCATTCTTACATAACAGAAAACTCCCGAAGGAGTTACAAAGCTCGTCTTGATTTCATCTTCGCGCTTCAACCATATTTGATGATAGCCGGAATAGGCGTCAAGGAAGCTTAGTAACTCCGAACCTGCAGTGGAGTCAACTAGTTGATCAATTCGGGGCATGGGGTAGGGGTCACGTGGGCACGCTTTATTCAAAGATGTGAAATCAATGCACATGCGCCACTTTCCGGAAGACTTCTTCCTGACGAAGACTGGGTTGGCTAGCCATTCCGTATGGGCCACTTCTCTGATAATCCCAGCCTTCAACAGTTTTTCAACTTCGTCCTTAGCTAGAGCAGCTCTCTCTGCGGACATCTTCCGGAGCCCTTGTCGAACAGGCCGGGCCTTCGGGTTTACAAGTAAGCTGTGCTCAATAATATCCCGATCGACTCCGGTGATATCTTCGTCAGACCAGGCGAAGACATCCAAATTTTCTCCTACAACCTTTTCCAAGGAAGTTGCAACTTCGGGAGGTAAATCTTTACCAAACTGAAAAGTGTATTCTTTACCATCTTTAACAATGATCTTCGTTGCAATCTCTCCTTCGGGACTTGGTCTTGGAAACGATTTCTTCGAAGCTTCGGAGGAGGCTGAAAAAATTTCTCCATTTTCTTGGACACTGTTTACTTGCCTCGGATCAAGAGGAGGACCATGACCATATTCTGCTCTTCGAGCTATGGCTTGATCTCCGAAGACTGTCAGAACTCCTGATTGTGTGGGCATCTTCATGCACAAGTAATTGTGATGCGCCACAGCTCCGAACTGATTCAACATGCCTCGGCCAAAGATAACATTATAAGCATACGGGGCATCCACCACATCAAAGATAACTTCTTCAGTTCGGGCTAGTAAACCTTCTCCGAAGGTTACTTCCAGGCCTATCTGGCCAAGTGCATCTAGCGGAGGTCCTGCAAAGCCTTGCAGGGGACGAGCAGCTGGGAGAAGATGGTTCCGGGAAATGCATAACTGATCGAAGGCTTGTACAAATATGATATCTGCCGAGCTACCTCCGTCGATTAGCACCCTTCGGACTTCAGTTCCGGCAATATCAGCAGTGATAACCAATGGATCTGCATGCGGGAACTTGATACCAGCTGCATCCTCCGCAGAGAAAGATATTGGAACATGAGACCACTCCGGCATTGCAGCTGCAGATGACGAAGTCCCAATGTGGCCTACTTCTCGGACGTACTCTCTTCGCTGTCTCTTGGACATGCTTCCGAGGGTACCTCCTCCGGAGATAGGGAGAACTACTCTCTTCCCTCTATCTTGCCCTTCTTCTTGCTTCGGAGGTGGCATAACATTGGCCACCGGAGGATGCCTTGCAGCATCAAGATTTTCTATCCGCGCTACAGCCTGGACCGGCTCCGAGCGCACTGCTGCTGCTGGACTTCGGTCGGTACTACCTCGACCCGAAGTTCTCTCCAAGTATTCTCCCCGAAGGGTAAGAATAGCCTTGCAGGTGTCAGTTGCATGGCTTCGGTTCTCTCCATGAATACAGCAAAAAAGGGTCTGGCCTTTGCCAGCCGTTTTCCCTGGCGGCCTCCAGCCGCTGGACTTGTTCCCCGCAGGCTGTGGAGCTCTTGGTGCAAACTTCTGCGGGGGTGCAATGTTTAAGACCTCAGAGCGAGGGTGCTTTTGCCCTCTTCTTCTATCATGTTGCACTTCGGGGACTGGCTCTTGCGGCGGAGCCGAAGTCTTTACTTCTGCTTTTACTTCTGTCAACACTGTCGAAGTAGCAGTAGTCCTCCGAAGCCAACCTTCTTCTGACTTCGAGTACTCCTCGAAGTACGACATCAACTGTGATACTGTGGTGATGCTCTTCCGATGCAATTTATCCAGAAGGCCTTTATGACTGACGCCTTCCCGAGCCGCATCAACCACCGAAGATGTGGACAGCCCCCGAATTTGCGACTTCGTGTGAGCGAAGCGCTTGAAATATTGCCTCAATGTTTCTCCGGGGAGCTGTTTCACTTGGAAAAGGCTTCCTGTAGACATGGGGGGCACGAAGGTGCCCTGAAAGTTACTTATGAACTTCCTTTTTAACCGTGACCAAGAATCGATTGATCCTGGCTTTAAAGACCAGAACCATCTCAACGCCACTCCTTCAAGGGCTAACGGGAAGCACTTCGCCATAGTTTCTCTGTCTCCACCACTAGCTTCGATTGCTAGGGCATAAGAACGCACAAACTCACTGGGATCTTCGTCTCCAGCATACTTGCAGAGCTTCGAAGTTTTAAACTTCGGATTGAAGCGAATCTTCTGAAGCTCAGGATGCAACGGAGATTCGTTGTCGTAAGAAGCGTTCTCCGGGGCTTCGGGATAATCAAGATCGTCGTCTTCGTGCACTTCGGGGATAGCTGGGGTGGCTTGAGGACGAAGCCTGTTCGCAGCCTCCTGTCGCCACCTCGCTACCTCGGCTTGAAGATTGGCCATTTGAGTGGCCATGTCTCCAAGGCTATCTTCATCTCCTCCGGAAGGACCTTCCGGGTCTTGAGAACTGGTATGATCAGTTCCGATCGGAATGGAGGGTGGCAGAGTGGCTCCGGGCGGTCGGAGTGTAAAAGGGGTTGGTGGAGAGGTTTCGTATCCTCGAGGGATAGAAGCCCCTTGCGGAGTTTGAGGTGGAGGGATAGTCGAAGACCCTCCGACTTCAACTGTGTCGAAGGGTATCTCTCCGGAGATCCGAGAGGACCTCCGAGTAGGATTGCGAGGTGCACTCCGCTTAGGAGGCATGATGCAAAAGGTTGGTAGAGAACGAAGTTTTTTTGGACTAAGTTCCCCACGGACGGCGCCAACTGTTGGCGTAAAAGATTACGCTAACAGGTTTCTGTAGAAAAGAAACTAACAAACGAAGTGTTTGCGAAGCAAACTGTTCTAAGCCTCCGAAAGGATAATAACTTAGAATAGTTCGAAAGTGTGTATTGATTCACTTGTAATCGGTCCCTATTACAGGGTGAAATGGGGGGTATTTATAGGCCCAAACATTAAGGAAAAGACCTATTTACCCCTCTATTACAACCGACATTAAGGAAACTATTTGGTTTCCTTAATAGGGCTAAAATGGTAAAAGACTAATCTAATAGGATAAAAGATAAGTCTTCCATCTTAGCTGGCAGAAAAGATCTTGAAAGGCTTTGGTTCGAAGATATACTTCGAACCAACGCCAGTCTTCGGACTCCGAACGAGGTTCCAAGCCACCTTCGAAGATGACCTTCGGACTATCTTCGAACTGGTTGGCTGTCTTCATGTTGCTTTGGCAATAACTCCGAAGATGGGATATTTTCCCCCAACATAACCGTTATCCCCCAAATAGCCATTAGGCCCTTCGAGAAATTAACAGCCACAAAAGTTTACCGCCGCGGATTTACATTCTTTCATCCTTTGGCCCCACCTGTCATTGACGCGGGTCGAATCTGCAAAGGTGAAAATATGCACGAAACGTGCCAAACAAGGGCGGAGCAGTTATAAAAGAGGAAAGTGATCAGCGGTGAGAAGTTTTTACAAATTGCTTTAACAATTCCATACTTTCCTTCTTTCGCCCTTGCTCTCTGAAGCTCTTGAGTGCTCCACCGATGGTGAGAACAAGTGAAAGAGTGCCTGCAGCAGCTGCGACCTTGGCCCAAGGGGCTCCTGGCCCAAGGACCCGCGGTAACTTTGCCCACCGTTGAACAAGCCACTGAAGCAAACCTTCATCCTCGGGCGATCGACTTGCACGGCGGAGTCCGTGGAAGAGGCAGTAAGAGGAAGACTGGGATCGAGGATGAGGACTCGGATCCCCGGAGAAGAAGTCATATCGATGCCGAGGAGTAGAGAAGTTGTCATCTTCGAAGCTGGACTCGGGCTCCCTTCAATAGACTTCTTAACGGAGGTATTAGAGATGTTCCATGTCACTTTGCCACAACTGTCTCCGAATGCCATAGCTCGGTTGGCGGTCTTCGAGTGGCCCCTCCAAGCCAAAGGGTCCGAAGGAAGGTCTGAAGTGTTCGCGGCGACCCACGAAGCTTCGTGCCAACTCAAGCCGCATGACGGGCCCAGAGACTCCAAACTGTTGGTGGCCTTCGGGAGTGTTAACTTCCAGCTCCAGAAGGGGCACTTGAAGAACTTCTCGGCAAAGCTGATCAACGACCGGTTGTACTCTGATTGGATACTCTGGTGGTTTTATGCCAAAGTTGGTGAATACTCCAGCCTTGCGGGGTCCCTACAATAGATTTGGTATAGGAGGGAAGTGGAGGTGACCTCGGACTCAAGTCTGCTTTCAACGTAACTTGGGTTGCTATCTTCGGTGGCCAAGCGCATGAGCATGCAAGACTTGGTGGAGGAATTCATCGCCCTCCTAATACCTCCGCTCGGGGCTGATTTGCCCATTATTTTCCACAACAATTCGGAGGGGGAGCTTCGAGAGATCGCTTCGAACTCTCTAGGTAACGCTTCGATATATCTTGCACTTAAATTAGTTTTATAGAATATATGTATTTTTTCTTAATAGATTGTTACCTTGTTTCAGCGGCTCCGATGGCACTGGCTCCGGAGCAAATAGCTCAGGCAGCGGAGAGGGTGCTTGGAGCCCCTACCGCAGTAGATAAGCAACGGAGGGTGGAGCTAGTCAGGAGCTAGGAATGCTCCAACCGAGTGTGGAGTGCACTCAGGATTGAAGCCCCTCTTCTTCCAAGCTTTCGACGTAGGGGGCCCGGCTCCTCGAAAGAGGAAAGCTACTACAGGGATCTCTAAGGTCATGAAGACTTCGGTAAAAAAGGTGGCTGCAGAAGGCTAAGCCTCTGTCTCCAGTGTCTCCACCTTTGTTGGAGATTTGGAGCTCTTCTTCGAAGGATTCCGAAGAGGAGAAGACTTTGGAGGCCCGAATGGGGAGGGAGCTTGAAGCTTTACACATGGAGGGTGGTGAGGGGGATTCTTGGACTGAAACCGAGGATCCACCTCAGGTTGATGTTGAGGTGGTGCCGTTGGTCGAAGGGAAGGAGGCAGTCCAAACTAAGCTCATAGGGGCTCAGGGAGCAGAGCCGGAGGGCTCTGATTCGCCCGTGATTGGAGTGGTGGTGACAGAGGAAAGGGCCTCTACGTTTGCCACTCCAAACCAAACTCTAGGGGAGGACATCGAGGAGTACGTCAGATTGTATGAGTATCTGGGGGATCCCATAATTCTCCCCCAAAATTTTGACAGAGGTAAGCCTTCGGTCTTTACTCCTTGATTCATCATACCTGAAATAATTTCAGTCGTATTGGCAATATCTTTTAGATGATTGACAAATACCTTGTGTTTGTAGATGCCTCAGGGAGCAACATGGCTCCGACCCGAGATGGAGCCTTGGTAAAGGATTTGGCTCCAGCTAGGGTCGAGGCTCCGGTGGAGGAGGTGGCTCCGGCAGTGGAGGCTACTTCAATAGCTGGAGTTGCTTTAGTAGAGGGAGTCACTCCTGCGGAGGAGTCCACTCCAACGGAGAGTGACACTCCAATGGAAGACGTGGTTCCGGCGATTCCCGTAATGGGGAGAGGTAAAGGAAAGTTTTGGCCTGAGCCTCTCCCTTCTTTGGTGATGACAGTCGTCGGGGTCGACGAACGATCCCTTGGTGGAAGCTTCGGAGGAGGATCCTGCCGAAGACGATCAGAGGGCCCTGTCCTGGCTTCCGCTGTTAGCCCCGTTCATGGAGCAGTGGATAGGGCTTCGGCCTCTCCTGCAGCCATTGGCTCAAAATATCCAAGAGGTTGGCAACTCCGAACTGGTCTCCGCGCTGAGCGAAGCTAGTGGATCAGAGCTAGACAATGCCCTTGAAAGGACTACCCTCCAGGTATGTGAAGGACATAGCATATATTTAATTTATTGTAATTACACCATACTTACTTTGCTTTTTGCAGAAATTGGCTCTTGCTGGAGCAGCGGTGACTTCCAACGAGCTCAAATTTAATCATCTCAAAAGGAAGGTTACAGCACTCCAGGAGGCTCTTAAGGGCTCCGAAGACAAGTCCCTACAATTGGAGGAAAAACTCCTCGAAGAGCAGAGGGTGAAGGCCATTGCGTAGGAGGCACTTCAAACGGAGCAGCATGCTCAAGCGGGCCTGGTGTCGTCAATCAAGGAGCTTCAGGTGGAGCGGGTGGTGCTCAGAGCCAAAGTCGACAAGCTTCGAGCAGCGGAGGTGACTTCTGAGGCCGAACTTGTGTAGCTCCGAGAAGAGCTCTAGCAAGCGCTGTCTCAGAAGAACTATCTGATGACGAAGACAGTTGAGCTCTCCACCATTTCCTCCGACATGACAAAGGCCAAGGCGAAGCACAACGAGGTGGCTGATGAGACCATGGACACCCTCCGGGTGTTCTAGAATAGTTTGGAATAGTCTACCCATCTTCTTCAGCTACAACAAATGAACCTCTTGGCCGGAAGATCAAGATGATCCAGGCGATAGCCAAGATGATGAAGGGCTTCGGTACTCGCTACGGAGAGATCTCTGGAAAAGTAGCTGGGATCATAGTCCTTTGTCACCTCGAAGCCATCGGGGTCTCCATTACTCCGGTGAAGGGTTCGATGCCTGCAGGATTTGCTGAATGAAGGCTTGTTGCAACCATCGCTGGACGTCGCCTTAGCTTGGAAAGCTTTCTGGGCAACCTAGAAAGCAGATAGCGAATCTATGGCCAAGGCATGGATCGACGAAGCCCGTCGGTAGAGGCAAGCACAGATGTAGCCTCCGGCTCTACCTCGTCAACTGCTCCACCTACGAACCCGAAGGTCTAGCCTCTTAGGGCGCTTTTTCTATGCAAAAAGACTTTGTAATGTTCTTTTTGCTTCAATGAATGAAAAGTATTTGTTTGGATGTTTGTTTTTAGGTTTTTTTGTATGCTTTGGATTTTGATCTCAAGGTATTAGAACTTGACGAAGGTCTTTGCCAACAGTGGGCTATTCTTGAGAGCTTAAGGCCTTATAGGCACCCATGATTATCCGTTCCTCGGGGGGAACATGGAGAGATAGCACCTGATATTTTTAGCGATGTGCTCTCTTACATCAAAGAAGAAGATAAAGTAATAACGTCTTCATCTTCAGAGTATGTAGATTGGTCTAACCCAGAGCATCAAGTCGAGGATCTGACGGAGAGTCTAGAGAGCTTCGCAAAAGAACAATCGAACTCGAACCAAAAGAAAAGTTTTAAGAACTCCAGGCTCCAAAGACCGAGGTGGTCCCAGGGGTAGCTCTAGGGGTCGGAGAGGCCTTCATTTCTACTTAGGCTTAGATACTAATTTTTCATGATTATGATATTTTGTAATGTAATTTAACCAAGCAATATAATTTGTTTGAGAAGCATCATTTAATTGTGCCTTATTACCCTGCCCCTCTTTGTGGGAGGGGGCCTTATGCAATGCAATAGGGCCGGTGCGCACAACGCCAGGCATATTAAAGTCGAGGCTTTGCAAATAATACTTGATAACCATGAGCTCTACTTTTTCATAGAGTTCTTTGAACTGTATGTTCATATTATAATATCTTACCTAATATAGGTAGAGTAGGCGACGTATCGAACTAATGGTTCGATGTCAGAAAAGATGGTCACTATGGACTTCGTAAGGGGCTTCGAATTATAAATTAGAGCTCCAAAATTGGTCACTTAGGACTCTTGATGGGTTTCATTTGGCCGGGGCCTTGAAACCTTATAGTGTGGTCACCTTCAACTCTTTTTTAGATGCTTTGAACCCGGAGGATCAGAATCTATTTGTTTATAGTCCTTAGACTCCTCTACGGATGCTATCAAGCCGGTGGCTCAGAATCCGTAGGTTTTGGCCACCTTCGGCTCTTTTTCAGATGCTTCGAACCCGGAGGATCGGAATTTGTTTGTTTATAGTCCTTAGACTCCTCTACGGATGCCATCAAGCTGGTGGCTCAGAATCTGTAGGTTTTGACCACCTTCGGCTCTTTTTTAGATGCTTCAAACCCGAAGGATCGGAATTTGTTTGTTTATAGTCCTTAGACTCTTCTACGGATGGTATCAAGCCGGTGGCTCAGAATCTGTAGGTTTTGGCCACCTTCTGCTCTTGTATGAATGCTCCGAACCAGTGGTTCGAACTCCGTGATTTTATAGTCCTTAGACTCTTCTACGGATGCTATCAAGTCGGTAGCTCAGAATCCGTAGGTTTTGGCCACCTTCGGCTCTTGTATGAATGCTCCGAACCAGTGGTTCGAACTCCGTGATTTTATAGTCCTTAGACTCTTCTACAGATGCTATCAAGCCGGTGGCTCGGAATCCGTAGGTTTTGGCCACCTTCGGCTCTTTTACGGAAGCTCTGAACCAGTGGTTTGAAGGCCATTTATTGGGTTCTGATGAAAGGAGCTTACCTACGGAAGCATCTCCGTTCCCCTGATGCGTCCACCGGGGGTAGGGAATATTGAGGGGTAAGCATAATTCAAACCACAAGATTTTATTCATTTAGAAAGGTACTTTACTGTAACACCCCAAGATTTAAAAAGAAATAAAATAAAAGAAATATATTATTAAAAGAATTTCTGGATTTTATTATTAAAGAAAACCCTTAAAGAGCCCTATTAAAGCCAAACAGAGATAAATATTCAAAATTTGGACTTGAAAAAATTATGGAATAAACTAGAGGCCAAGACATAATTTTAGAAATTTTTACAAATTTTTATCAACAGTGATTCAACCCCTAATAAAATAAATGAATTACTGGATTTATTTTAAATCAGAAAACAATTTTAAAACCTTAATGGGCCTCAACCCTCAGAGTCCCCGAGCCCAGCCCAGTCCAAACTGCCAGCCACCAATAGGTGGGACCGACCTGTCGGCACTCGCGTCCCGCCTCTCTCTCCCGCCCACGCCCCGCTTGGCCCCAACCGTCAGCCTCCACCGCGCACCTCTCTCCCTCTGACCGACCGGGCCTGCCTGTCGGCCCTACCTTTTCTGCTTCACCCGCTGACAGGTGGGGACCACCTGTCAGGGCCTTCGTCCCAGATGGAAGGGGATCTCTCCCCTTTCCTTCCGACGACCCCCTTCCATTTCTCGCCGTCGGCCGCCACCATCCGCCTGGATCCACCTCGGACTCCCTTCCTCTGGCCCCGGTGATTCCTTTCCACCTATAGGCGACGCGGTTTCGCACTTTAGGAAGCTTGGCCGAGGGAATGGAAACCCTCGTCGGAGTTCTTGGAAACCCTCGGTTTCCTTCCCTCCTTACACCAGCAGAACCCCTATAAATACCCCTAAGGTCGCCGCTCTCTACCCACGCCACCGTAGCCTGAGCCGAAGCGATCCAGAGCGCCGCCACCCCCTTTTCGGGTTTTCCCTCTGCTTCAACTCCGGCCGCCGTTCGCCGTCGACACAAGCCACCTCGGACCACGCCGCTGCCACCATCAGGTCCGTCGTCGACCACCCGACCCCGTCCACACCTCCGTTGGCCATACACGCCGTCGGATCACCGTCGCCGTCAAGCACCCGAACACCCCTCGTCGTCTACACTCGCCGCCGGTAGCCATCCATCGCCCAACTTCGTTGCCACAGGTATGGTTGGAACCGCCATCGCCCCCTCTTTCTGTTTTCGCCTAGATCTAGGTCCTAGCCCCCTCGCCGGCGCCATCGCCATCGCACCCGAGCCCCGCCGGAGCCGAGGATGAAGGGGGGTACGAGCCCCCTTATCTCGTGTCGTGTCATACGCGCTCACAGCCATCCGATCGCATCTATGCGGCACAGATTAGATCCTGAGTGGATCTAATCTGAGCCCTTGGATCCGGTCAAACCGGTATCTTTTAATCTGAACCGTAGATTGAAACTTAAATCCCTTGAGCGATCTTGGGCGTCCACGCGTACCGGTTCGGTGCGATCTAATCTAGGTCCGTCCGTTTTCACTAAAGCCCTCCCGCCTCGCGCCTGGCCACCGGATCCAAATCCAACAGGCTCTAGATCAATCGGTCCACGCAGCACAGTGCGCCTGTCCACCGTGGGCCTGGCTCACCGTGGACCAAAACCTATTTCCTGTTTAAATAAAATTCCAGAAATTGATTAACTTAGAAAATTCATAACTTGCTCATTTTAACTCCAAATTTCACCATTCAATTTTTTTTAAATTCAGAATTTTATTCTCTACACATTAATGTCATAAAAAAGTATGTCCCTGTTTCCTAAAATATTCTTATTAATTAAACAAATAAAAACCCCTAGGGATAAATTGTTAATTCATAAAATAAATTGGGAAAAACCTTAAAATCTAATATTTAATGTTTTTCAACATAACTTCAGAATAATAAAGTTTAATTCCATATATCTAAACTCATAAAACTTGTATGCTTATGATTTGTGGTATTTTGTTTGTTTATTGAATGTTTTATTTACTTTTTCCGTATCGAGAAGACTACGAGTTCGTCAAGGAGCCGGAGTTCTATCCCGAGGTTCCACCTTCACCCTTTGCTGATCAAGGCAAGTCACAACCCCCATTTTGATCATCATTGAGCCCATGTTTTAATAAAGTATCGCTATAACACATAGGATAATATTGCATTAGTCAAATATCAATCCCTACATTATATTTATTAGATCCCCAGTCCTTGTGTGCAAACCCAAGCCATGCTTATTGAGCCAACACTCCTTGTCACTCTACAAATATTATATTAGCTAGTGTCCAATGTACCGACACAACTGCTATAGGATAAAAAGAATGAGTCGTAGATAGTTGGATTCTGTTATATGAATTTCCACGTTATTCTCGTCTCTAGACTCTGTTAGAGTTGGATATGTTATAAGTATGGTGGGTTTTGGGTGCAAGCTAGGGCATTGGTTGGTCGCACCTGGGGCACTATAAGGACCGGTCTGCAGGATCTGTTGCAAAGCACTTCCGTACCAACCATAAGTCTAATGGGTAAGTCCTAACTGAAAGTATGAAACAATCCGACTCGATGCACCATCGTGGAGGGGCATGGGGCAACCTGTGGGTGACTTGTATCGACGTAGCTCAAGGGGGTATGGTGAGGCTCGACGCCTCGGGACACCATATGACCCCCATAAGAGGGTGTTGTCGGGTCGAGGAGGACCATATGGATGGTTTTGGCACGAGTTCTCGTGGTATGGGTCATCTCGTTACACTTTGGTGTGAGTGATGAGTGTGTGCCTTGTGGGTACAGTGGTACATCTCTGATCAGAGTATTCAATCTTTTCGAAAAGCCGAGCCCACGGTCAAGAGCAGGTTGTGTAACTACTCGCAGTTAGTTTACTATTGTTTGAATGGTTGAGTTATTCATGGCATGTAAGGACTGTCGAGCGAGGTGGGGCTGACTGTACCCCTCGAGTTAGAAGATGATGATGCATACACATGTTTACATTTCAGTACTAATAAATTGATCACATTTAATTTCTTTACAAATTACGCTTTTCCGCAAAATTAGCCACTATCTCCCTTGTTATTACTCTGCATTATATTTGCATTCGGTGGCTTGCTGAGTACGTTTGTACTCACCCCCGTTGACTTACACCACCAGAGCCCGTGTACTACGAGGAGGATGAAGGTCTGGAGTAGCGACCCAGTCAAGGCGAGACTGGAAGGAGGCGTTCATCTAGGACCCTTTGATTTATTAGTTTCTCTTCATCTTTATTCACTTTTGTACTAATACGGTCTACGAACCGTGAATGATTGCTCGTATTTGTACGTGGTCGCATGATGAACGTCTTGGTTTATTGATTTTCTATGGAATTTCAATAAGGGTCCTGATTTATTAAATCGGGGCGTGACAGGATGGTATCAGAGCCGACTTGACTGTAGGAAGCCAAACAGACCTAACCCTAGGACCTATATTAACCATATTTTCTTACAAAATTACTTACCCTCACATCTTCCGAGGTTTTCACAAAAATTTTCTCTCTTTTGTAGATGCCGGTCCATACCATGAGTGGGACTCTTCACGGCGAGGCCGGATTCATCCGCGAGCTACGCATGCTCGTCGGTTTCCTCGGATTCGAGCACGAGCCGATGTTCCATGGAGTCTTCCCCGATGAGGAAGAGAGCTACTACGAGGTCACTATCGTCATCCAACCCACTCCGCAGACAGCCCACACCTATCGAGGCGAAGGACCCACCTTCTTGGTTGCCAGCCAACGCACCGCCCTCCAGGCCCTCACCGAGCTCCGGATGATCTACGACAGTGAGCTCTACGACACGGACTATCGTTTTGTGCCTCTTCACACCCCAGGGAGTCCCCACAGTGTCTACGTCAGCACGTTCTCCCAGCGCCACTCTGCGGTTGGACACACCATACGCTTGTTGGAGGCGATGGATGAGCTCCACTATGAGGCACTGCAGGATGCCAACGGACAGCGTGACACGATCGACTTTTACCGACACTCTTCCGAGGATCTGAACCACGAGAACGGAGATCTTCATCGCCGTATCCAGCAGGGACACCGATTGGCTGCCGAGGCCGAGGAGCTACGACGCCAGAATGAGCTCCTACGGCAACGCGTCGCTGACAATCCTCAGCTCCACCATCAGATTGAGGAGTTGAAGAAGGATCTCGAGGTGGTCGCACCCCTTCCGCCCCGCAAGCGGAAATCGCTTTGAATCCCCACCGTGAGGTCTAAGAGGATTTCCCGCAGCGCACCTCCCGCCGGACCCTCTAGTTCCACCACCCCGACCATCTCCGTCGAGCCCGTGGTTGAGTCGTCCCCTGAGCTGTCGTAGACGTAGTATTTACGATTGATTGTTTTCTTTTACTTGTTTTGGATTATAATGCCACTCATGTCAAATATAAGGCATGAGTGAAGAATTAAATAAATAAATGTAATCGCAAGAACGACACATTTTGAAATAAAGCTTAGTATCATTTCCCCCCTAAGAAAGTGTTGCCTATTTTGGAAACTTCAGGATGACAAACACTCAGGGTTCCGATGCTCCCCAGAATGGAGGGGACAACGGCAACTTGCCCCAATGGGGAGCGACCGGGCAAAGGCAAGCCCCAGTCGCCAACCACCCTACTCTGGCCGAGATGATGGCCAATCAAAATCAGTTGGTCACTGTACTGTTGAACCAGATGCAACAGCAGCAGCAGTAGATGCAAGAGCAGCAGGCCCAGTTCCTCCGCCTCCACCAATAGCCTGAACTGCCTCGCCCTACCACTCCCGCTCCCGCCCCCGCCTCTCAGCTCTCGGAGTTTCTCCAAGTCCTCCCTCCCACGTTCTCGAGCACCACCAACCCCATGGACGCTGGTGACTGGCTGAGAATGATTGGAAAGAAGTTGGACCTCCTAACTTGTACTGAGCAGGAGAGGGTGGCATTCGCTGCCCACCAACTCCAGGGTCCCGCCGCAGAATGGTGGGACAACCTGTGTGAGACTTTGCCCGAGGGACACGTCCACACTTGGGCAGAGTTCTTCGCCACTTTCCACGTCGCCCACGTCCCCGACGGTATCATCGCCCAGAAGCAGCAGGAGTTTCGGGACCTGCAACAAGGAAGCAGGTCCGTAACTGAGTACCTGCACGAGTTCAACCGGTTGGCCCGGTATGCACCCGAGGAGGTCCGTACCGATACGGTCAGGCAGTCGAAGTTCCTCCGAGGACTGAAGGATGAGCTGTCCCTTCAGCTTATCTCCGGAGATTACGCCAACTTTCAAAAGTTGGTGAATAAAGCTATCATTCAGGAGACCCAGCAGAATAAGGTCGACCTGAAAAAGAAAAGGATGATCGCCTTTCGTCAGAATCAAGGCATGGCGCAAAGGCCCCGCTTCACACCTCCCCCACCGGCGCCACAATACCATCCACGCCCGGTGTATCATCCAGCGCCACCCGCCGCCAACGCCGGAGCCAGACATCCTCGCCCCGCTCCCTCCACTCCAGCCGCTCCACCAGCCCCTGCCAAGAAGGCAGAGGTTTTGCGTGACAAGCACGGCAAGCCCGTGATATGCTTCAACTGCCGCCAGGAGGGGCATTACTCCCACCAGTGCCCCCACCCCAAGCGCGCACAAGGAGTCACGACAAACCTTGTCATCCACGCCCGTGTCAACCATGTCACCGCCGAAGAAGCCTAGGCCGCGCCCGAGATCGTCATGGGTAAGTTCACGGTACATTCGGCCCTTGCAGTGGTTTTATTTGACACTGGAGCTACGCACTCTTTCATATCAACGACTTTTGTGGAGGCAAATAATTTGAACATAAGTGAGCTACCATGACCCGTACTAATAGCCACCCCTGGCAAACAAACTCTAGCCCATTCCTATAGTCCAAGGGTATGGGTAGATATCCAAGGCACAATATTCTGGGCCGACCCCATCCTAATAGAATGCCAAGGCTTGGATCTCATTCTAGGAATGGATTGGCTCAATAAACACCAAGGAGTGATAAGATGTGCCTGGAGACAAGTGATCGTGACCAGTGAAGAAGGAACTGTCATCACATTCCAGATGTCGAGCCTGAAGTTCGGAATACCGATGCTACACCAGATTACCTTGGAGGAGATACTAGTAGTCTGCGAGTACCTGAACGTATTTCCAGAGGATTTACCCAGGATGCCACCTAAGAGGGACATCGAGTTCTGGATTGATTTGGTGCCCGGAACCACTCCCATCTACAAGCGACCATACCGGATGGCCGCCAATGAGCTAGCTGAGATGAAGCAGCAATTGGAGGACCTTGAGAAGAAAGGCTATATCATACCAAGCACATCCCCGTTGGGAGCCCCCGTCATCTTTGTTGAGAAGAAAGAAGACAAGGCTAAGCGTATGTGTGTAGATTACCGAGCCTTGAATGAGGTGACCATCAAGAACAAATACCTGTTACACAGGATCGATGATCTTTTTGACCAGCTGAAAGGAGCTACGGTATTTTCCAAGATCGACCTACTATCCGGTTATCATCAGTTGAGGATTCGAGAGGAAGACATACCCAAGACAGCTTTTACCTCTCGTTATGGATTATATGAGTGCACGGTTATGTCTTTTGGATTGACCAACGCCCCTGCCTTCTTCATGAATATGATGAATAAGGTGTTTATGGAATATTTGGACAAGTTCATCGTGGTATTCATAGATGACATTCTCATCTACTCCAAGGACCAAAAGGAACATGAGACTCACATCCGGTTGACCTTAGGAAAGCTAAGGGGACTCAGTTATACGCCAAGTACAGCAAGTTCAAGTTTTGGACGGCGGAAGTAAAGTTCCTTGGACATATCATTTCTGCGCAAGGTATCACAGTGGATCCTGCCACCGTGGAAGCAATTACGGATTGGCTGCCACCCACCAACGTATCAGAGATATGAAGTTTTCTTGGTTTGGCAGGTTACTATCGCCGATTTATCGAGAATTTTTCCAAGATAGCCAAGCCTATGACCAAGTTATTGCAGAAGGGAGAGAAGTTTGAATGGACTCCCGAGTGCGAGGAAAGTTTTCGCACCCTCAAGACCCGACTGGTGTCAGCACCCATACTGACCCTACCAGATATCAGGAAGGACTTCCATGTTTACTGTGACGCATCTCGCCAAGGATTGGGATGTGTTCTTATGCAAGACGGAAAGGTTATTTCATACGCCTCCCGTCAGTTGAGACCCCATGAGTTAAACTACCCGACACATGACTTGGAATTGGTCGCTGTTGTGCACGCCCTTAAGATATGGAGGCATTATTTGGTCGGAAATCGCTACGAAGTCTTTACGGATCACAAGAGTTTGAAGTATATCTTCACGCAGTCGGATCTCAACCTTAGGCAAAGGTGATGGTTGGAATTAATAAAGGACTACGACTTGGGTATTCACTACCATCCCGGAAAAGCGAACGTGGTAGCTGATGCATTAAGTCGCAAAGGATACTACACCGCCATCATGATTCAGGATCACGCCCCTTTGTTATATAAGGAGATGGAAAAGTTGAACCTCGGGTTAACCACAGGAGCATACCTAGCCACCTTGGAGACCCAGCCAGTTCTATTTGAGCAGATCCGTGAGGCTCAGTTAGAAGACCCGGATATAGCCGCCATTAAGAAGAACATGAGACAAGGTAAAGCCCCAGGATTTTCAGAGGACGAGAATGGCACCATATGGTTTGGAACCAGGATATGTGTGCCGGATAAACCAGAGATAAAGACCCTTATCCTGAGGGAAGCCCATGATACTCTATACTCCATCCATCCCAGGAGTACCAAGATGTACCAGGACCTGAAGGAACGCTATTGGTGGGTTAGCATGAAGAAAGAGATTGCTTAGTTTGTCGCGGAATGTGACACCTGTCGACGAGTGAAGGCGGAACATCAGAGACCTGCAGGATTGTTACAGCCACTTAAAGTGCCTAAATGGAAATGGGAAGAGATCGGTATGGACTTCATCACCGGATTCCCAAAGACCCAACTTGGATATGATTCTATTTGGGTAATCATTGATCGGCTAACCAAAGTAGCACACTTCATAGCCGTCAAGACGACCTTCAGTGGCCCTAAGCTCGCAGAATTGTATATGGCCCGCATTGTGTGTCTTCATGGAGTGCCCAAGAAGATAGTATCCGACAGAGGAAGTCAGTTTACGTCTCGATTCTGGAAGAACCTTCAAGAGGAGATGGGAACGAGACTGAACTTCAGCACCGCTTACCACCCTGTCGCGCCCCGATTCAATAAATCATGACTTTAATGAAATTCCATAGAAAATCAATAAAACAAGACGTTCATCATGCGACCACGTACAATACGGGCAATCATTTATGGTCCGTAGACCGCATTAATACAAAAGTGAATAAAGGTGAAGAGAAACTAATAAAATAAGGGTCCTAGATGAACGCCTCCTTCCAGTCTCGCCTTGACTGGGTCGCTACTCCAGACCTTCATCCTCCTCGTAGTAGACGGGCTCTGATGGTGTAAGTCAACGGGGTGAGTACAGATGTACTCAGCAAGCCACCGAATGCAAATATAATGCAAGATAGTAACAAGGGAGATAGTGGCTAGTTTTGCGGAAGCGAGTAATTTCTAAAGCAATTTAATGTGAGCAATTTATTAGTACTGAAATATAAACATGTGTATGCATCATCATCTTCTAACTCGAGGGGTACAGTCAGCCCCACCTCGCTCAACAGTCCTTACATGCCATGATTAACTCAACCATTCAAACAATTGTAAACTAACTGCGAGTAGTCACACAACCCGCCCTTGACCGTGGGCTCGGCTTTTCGAAAAGATTGATTTTACTCTTATCAGAGATGTACCACTGTACCCACAAGGCACGCACTCATCACTTACACCAAAGTGTAACGAGATGACCCATTTCACGGGAACTCGTGCCAAAACCTTCCATATAGTCCTCCCCGACTCAACGGCACCCTCTTATAGGTTTCATATGGTGTCCCGACGCATCGGAGCCCCACCATACCCCCCCTTGAGCCTCGTCGGTACAAGTCGCCCGCAGGCTTGCCCCTTGCCCCCTCCACTATGGTGCATCGAGTCAGAGCATTCCATACTTCCAGTTAGGACTTACCCATTAGACTTGTGGTTGGTACGGAAGTGCTTTGCAACAGATCCCGCAGACCGGTCCTTATAGTGCCCCGGGTGTGACAAACCAATGCCCGAGCTTGCACCCGGAACCCACCATACTTATAACTTAGCCAACTCCAACAGAGTCCAGAGACGATAATAACGGGGAAATTCATATACAGAATCCATCTATCTACGACTCATTCTTTTTATCCTATAACAGTTGTGCCGGTACATTGGGCACTAACTAATAACTTTATAGTAGAGTGACAAGGAGTTAAGGCTCAATAAGCATGGCTTGGGTTTGCACACAAGGACGGGGATCTAATAAATATAAGTGTAAGGCTTGATTATTGGACTAATGCAATATTAACCTATGAGTTATAGCGATAATTTATTAAAACATGGGCTCAATAATGATCAACTGTTTCCACAGAGGTGGTCGATGACTTGCCTTGATCAGCAAATGGGGATGGAGGAACCTCGGGGTAGAACTCCGGCTCCTCGACGAACTCGTAGTCTTCTCGATACGGAAAAATAAACAGTACATTCAATAAACAGATAAAAATCCACCAAATAATAAACATACACATTTGTGGGTTTTATTTTGTGGAATAAAGTTTCAATATTCTGGTGAATAAACAGTAAACTTATTTTTTAAGGCTTTTCTAATTTATTTTTCTGAATTAATAATTTACCACTAAGAGGTTTTTATTCTTTTATTTGTTAAAAATATTTTGGGTAACAGTAACATACTGTTTTTATGGCATTAATGTGTAGAGAATTATATTCTGGTTTTAACAAAATTTGAATGGTGAAATTTGGAGTTAAAATGAGCAAGATATGAATTTTCAAAGTTTAAATCAATTTCTGGAATTTTATTTAAACTGGAAAATGGGCTCTGGTCCACGGTGAGCCAGGCCCACGGTGGACCGCGGCACTGTGCGCGTGGACCGGCCGATCCAGAGCCGTTGGATCCAGATCTGGCGGCCAGGCGCGAGGCGGGATCCTTTAAGTGGAATTGGACGGCTCAGATTAAACAGGGCGAATGGGTACGCGTGGACGCTTGAGATCGATCGTGGGTTTTAAGTAACGATCGACGGCTGTGATCGCTCCGTACCCCTTTGACCAGATCTACGGCTGTGATTAAATCCCGAAGGGATTAAACATAGGCGCTCCGATTGCGATCGTGCGGCCAGGATTCAATCCGGCACGGCACGCGCGAAAAGGAGCCACGCACCCTTCGTCTCCGGCGATGGCGGGGCTCGGTTGCAGTGACGACGACGCCGGCGAGTGCCTACGGGCCTAGTTTTTGGCTAAAATGGAAAGAGGAGATCGAGATGGTCTCGGCCATACCTTCGGTGGCGACGACGGGCGACGGACGGCGACGACGACGAGGGTAGACGGCGAGGTCTTCTCGGGTGGTCGTCGGCGACGGTGATCCAGCGGGTTCCACGGTCAACCGAGGGGTGGCCGAGGTTGGGTGGGCTCCGGCGGTCACGACGGTGGCAGTGGCGCGGACGGAGGGGGCCGGAGTCGACGGCGATGGCTCGCCGGAGGTGGAGTAGACCCGAAGTTCGAAAAGAGGGCGACGGCGCTCTGCTTTTGCTCGGGGTGGGCTTTGCTGGTGTAAGCTGAGTGCGGTGAGGGGAGGGGTTCTTATAGGGGTCGCCGGCGGTGGATATGGCAGGGTAATTGGGGGAAACCGAGAGGGCTCCTTCCTTTTCCGGCGAGGTTTCCTATCTCCTCGGGTATGCTTCCTTATGCGCGAAGATGCGTCAGCTATAGAAGGAAAGGGGGCGTTGGCGGTCGGGGAAGGTGATCCGGGGTCGATCGGGCGGGATCGGGCGGCCGACGGCAGGGAATCCGAAGGAGATCGCCGGAGAAAGGAAAGGGGATCCCCTGCCCGGGAGGAAGACGATCCTGACAGGTGGGCTCCACCTGTCAGTGAGCGAGCGCGAGGCCAATGGCGCCGACAGGCGGGCCATACCTACCAGCGGGAGAAAGGGGGCGTGGCTGAGGCTGACTGGTGGGCCAGGCGAGGACGGGCGCGGGAGAGAGAGGAGGGAAGCGGCGCCGACAAGCGGGCCCCACTGGTCAGTGACTCACGGTTGGGCTGGGCTGGGCTGAGGGCAAATTCGGGGTTGAGGCCCATTAAGATTTTTAATTGTTTTTTGATTTAAAATAAATCCAGTAATTCATATATTTTATTAAGGATTTAATCATTGTTGATAAAAATTTGGAAAAATTCCTAAAATTATATTTTGGCCTCTAGTTTATCTCATAAAATTTTCAAGTCCAAATTTTGAATATTCCTTCCTGTTTGGCTTTATTAGGGCTCTTTTAGGATTTTCTTTAATTATAAATTCAAGAAATGTATTTAATAATATATTTCCTTTATTTTAATTCCTTTTATTTCTGGGATGTTACAATCCTATCCCCCTTACAGAGAATCTCGTCCTCGAGATTCGGATCAATCCTCGAATAGCTCAGGATGCTGTGCCTTGAGTTCATCTTCTTTTTCCCATGTAGCTTCCTCTACCGGATGATTGCTCCACTGCACTTTGCAGAAGCGGATGACTCGACTCCTGGTGATTCTTTCTTTGACTTCCAATACCTTAACCGGCTTTTACACATAGGTCAGATCCTCTTGAACATCTAACTGCTGTAGATCCACCTGATCTGTCGGGACGCGAAGACACTTCTTGAGTTGGGATACGTGAAATATGTCATGTACTCCAGCCAATGAGGGCGGTAATTCCAACTGATAAGAAACTTCGCCTTGGCGTCGAACAATGGGAAATGGTCCAACATATCGAGGGGCCAACTTTCCTCTCATGTTAAACCGTTGAGTACCACGGAGAGGCGTAACTCGAAGGTAGACATGATCTCCTTCTTCAAAGGATAGGTCTCGGCGATGATTGTTCGCGTAGCTCTTCTGTCAAGATTGGGCTGTCTTGAGTCGATCTCTGATGATTCGTACCTTCTCCTCAGCTTCTCGAAGGATGTCTGTTCCGAATACTTGGGATTCACCAGTTTGATCCCAGAGTAGAGGTGTTCTGCACTTACGTCCATATAGAGCTTCAAAAGGAGACATCTGAAGGCTGGCTTGATAGCTGTTGTTGTACGAGAACTCAGCGTATGGTAAGCTCTTGTCCCACGTGGCTCCAAAATCTAAGACACATGCCCGTAACATATCCTCCAATATCTGATTTACCCTTTCAGTTTGTCCATCTGTCTGTGGGTGGTAAGCAGTGCTGAAGTTCAGTCTCGTGCCCATTTCCTCTTGAAGGTTCTTCCAAAAACGGGAGGTAAACTGACTTCCTCTGTCGGACACTATCTTCTTGGGCACTCCATAGAGACACACAATGTGGGCCATGTATAGTTCTGCAAGCTTAGGGCCACTAAAGGTCGTCTTGACGGCTATGAAGTGTGCTACTTTCGTAAGCCGGTCGATGATCACCCAAATAGAATCATACCCAAGTTGGGTCTTTGGGAGTCCGGTGATGAAATCCATACCAATCTCTTCCCACTTCCATTCAGGCACTTTAAGTGGCTGTAACAACCCTGCAGGTCTCTGATGTTCAGCTTTTACTCTTCTACAGGTGTCACATTCCGCGACGAACTGTGCAATCTCCCTCTTCATGCTAACCAACCAATAACGTTCCTTCAGGTCCTGGTACATCTTGGTACTGCCGGGATGAATGGAGTACAATGTCTCATGGGCTTCCCTCAGGATAAGGGTTTTATCTCAGGTTTATCCGGCACACATATCCGGGTTCCAAACCATATGGTACCATTCTCGTCCTCTGAAAATCCTGGCGCTTTTCCTTGTCTCATGTTCTTCCTAATGGCAGCTATATCCGGGTCTTCCAACTGGGCCTCACGGATCTGCTCAAATAGAACTGGCTGGGTCTCCAAGGTGGCTAGATATGCTCCTGTGGTTAACCCAAGATTCAACTTTTCCATCTCTCTACTTAACAAGGGTGCGTGATCCTGAATCATAATGGTTGTGCAATATCCCTTGCGACTTAATGCATCAGCTACCACATTAGTTTTTCCGGGGTGGTAGTGAATACCTAAGTCATAGTCTTTTATTAACTCCAACCATCGTCTTTGCCTCAGATTGAGGTCCGGCTGTGTGAAGATGTACTTCAAGCTCTTGTGGTCCCTAAAGATCTCACAGTGATTTCTGACCAAATAATGCCTCCAAATCTTAAGGGCGTGCACTACTGTGGCTAATTCCAAATCGTGGGTCGGGTAGTTCAACTCATGAGGTCTCAACTAACGGGAGGCATAAGAGATAACTTTTCCATCTTGCATAAGAACACATCCCAATCCTTGGCGGGATGCATCACAATAGACATGGAAGTCTTTCCGAATATCGGGTAGGGTCAGTATGGGTGCTGACACCAGACGGGTCTTGAGAGTGCAGAAACTTTCCTCGCATTCAGGAGTCCATTCAAACTTCTCTCCTTTCTGCAACAACTTGGTCATTGGCTTGGCTATCTTAGAAAAATTCTCAATGAATCTCCAATAATATCCGGCCAAACCCAGAAAACTTCGTATCTCAGATACGTTCGTGGGTGGCAGCCAATCCGTAACTGCTTCTACGGTGGCAGGGTCCACTGCGATTCCTTGCGCAGAAATGATGTGTCCAAGGAACTTTACTTCCGCCGTCCAAAACATACACTTGCTGTACTTGGCGTATAATTGGTGTTCCCTTAGCTTTCCTAAGGTTAACCGGAGGTGAGTCTCGTGCTCTTTCTGGTCCTTGGAATAAATGAGGATGTCGTCTATGAAGACCACGATGAATTTGTCCAAATATTCCATGAACACCTTATTCATCATGTTCATGAAGAATGCAGGGGCGTTGGTCAGTCCAAAGGACATAACCGTACACTCGTACAATCCGTAACGGGTGGTAAAGGTCGTCTTGGGTATATCTTCTTCTCGAATCCTCAACTGATGATATCCAGAACGTAGGTCGATCTTCGAGAATACCGTAGCTCCCTTTAGCTGGTCGAAGAGATCGTCGATCCGAGGCAACGGGTACTTATTCTTGATGGTTACTTCATTCAAAGCGCGGTAATCCACACACATACGCTTTGCCTTGTCTTCTTTCTTCTCGACGAAGATGACGGGGGCACCCCATGGTGATGTACTTGGTCTGATGTAGCTTTTCCTTTCTAGGTCCTCCAATTGTTGCTTCATCTCAGCTAATTCGTTAGCGGCCATTCGGTATGGTCGCTTGTAAATAGGGGTGGTTCCGGGCACCAGATCAATCCTGAACTCGATGTCCCTATTGGGTGGCATTCCTGGTAAATCTTCTGGGAATACATCTGGGTATTCACTGACGACTGGTATTTCTTCCAAAGTAATCTGATGTAGTCTTGGCCTTCGGGTCTTCATGCTTGGCATCTCGAATGTGACGGCAGTCCCCTCTTCACTGATCACGGTCACTTTCCTCTGGGCACATTCTATTACCCCTTGGTGTTTGTTTAACCAGTCCATCCCTAGAATGAGATCCAAACCTTGACATTCTATTAGAATGGGGTCGGCCCAAAATATCGTGCCTTGGATATCTACCCATACCCTTGGACTAAAGGAATAGGCGAGGGTTTTCTTACCCGGGGTAGCTATTAACACTGGTCTGGGTAGTTCACTTATGTCCAGGGCATTTCTTTCCACAAAAGCAGTCGATATAAAGGAGTGTGTAGCTCCGGTGTCAAATAATACCACTGCAAGTGATGAATGAACCATAAACTTACCCATGACAATTTCCGGGGCAGTCTGGGCTTCTTCGGTAGTGACGTGGTTGACCTTGGCGCGGACGGCGGGGTTCGCTGCAATGCCTTGAGTACGCTTGGGATGAGGTCACTGGTGAGAATAATGCCCCTCTTGACGGCAGTTGAAGCAAACTACAGGCTTGCCGTGCCTGTCTCTCAGAATTTCCAGCTTCTTGGCCGGGGCGGCTGGGGCGGCCGGTGCGGCGGGAGCGGGGCGAGTTTGTCCGGCTCCGGCATTGATGGCAGGTGGTGCCGGACGATACACTGGGCGGGGGTGGTACTGCGGTGCTGGTGGAGGAGGGGTAAAATGGGGCCTCTGAGCCATGCCTTGGTTCTGCCTGAAGGCAATCATCCTCTTTCTCTTCAGGTCGACCTTGTTCTGCTGGGTCTCCTGAATAATAGCTTTATTCACCAACTTTTGGAAGGTGGCGAAATCTCCGGAGATAAGCTGTAGGGACAGCTCATCCTTCAATCCCCGGAGGAACTTGGCCTGCCTGGCCGCATCTGTACGGACCTCCTCAGGTGCGTATCTAGCCAGACGGTTGAACTCGTGCAGGTATTCTGTTACGGACCTGCTCCCCTGCTGTAGGTCCCTGAACTCTTGCTGTTTCTGCGCGATAATGCCGTCAGGGATGTGAGCGGCACGGAAAGCAGTCGAGAACTCTGCCCAGGTATGGACGTGTCCCTCGGGTAGGGTCTCGCGCAAGTTATCCCACCACTCTGCGGCGGGGCCATGGAGCTGGTGGGTGGCGAAGGCCACCTTCTCCTGCTCCGTGCAGGTCAGAAGGTCGAGCTTCTTCTCGATGGTCCTCAACCAATCCCAGCCTCCATGGGGTTGGTGGTGCTCGAGAAAGTTGGTGGGCGGACTCGGAGGAACTCCGAGAGCTGAGAGGCGGGAGCGGGAGCTGGTGTGGCGGGTCGGGGCAGCTCGGGCTATTGGTGGAGGCGGAAGAAATGAGTCTGCTGCTCCTGCATATGCTGCTGCTGCTGTTGCATCTGGTTCAAAAGGGCTGAGACCAGCTGGTTATGTGTGGCCATCATTTCAGCCAGAGTGGGGTGGTTAGCAACCGGGGCTTGCCTCTGCCCAGTTGCTCCCCATTGAGGCAGGTTCCCGCTATCTCCTCCGTTCTGAGGAGCGTCGGAGCCCTGAGTGTTGGTCATCCTGAAGTTTCCAAAGTAGACAACATCTTCTTAGAGGATATTATTATCAAGTTTTATTCCAAAAATGTTGTTCTTGCGGTTACATTTTATTTATCTCTTCATTCATGCCTTATTTTTGACATGAATGGTAATACAATCAAGTAAAAAGAAAAGCAATCAACCGTAAATCTACGTCTATGGTAGCTCAGGGACGGCTCGATCACG
>JAAALK010000285.1:39673802-39698886 GCA_019279435.1 Zizania palustris | reverse complement strand
GATCACCTTTATCGGCTCCTTCATATCGCGTCATATTATAATGATATAGACGGGCTTCCTTGACCACCTTTGATTGGACTCTTTAACTTCTATTGACCGTAGTGTAGGACCGAAAGTAGCGACTAGAGGGGGGGTGAATGGGCGCCTTAAAAATTCTTTCGAATCAATGGCCTGCTCCCAATACCCACGCCCTCAACGACTATGCAGCAGAAATAAACAGAAGGCCTAAGTCTAAAGGTTTCTAACCTAGAAGCGACTGATGATAAACAGTGTAAAAACTAAGGTAGTGCAACTAGGCAGATGAACAAGGTGTAACAGGCCTAAACTTCTCAATGAATGATCTACGAATGTGTAAGATGAAAGGAGAAGTTACTGTCCAAATTTGTCTCCTGTTCGGAACTTGGCGAAGCCCCTTCGCACGTCGAGGTCTGCTTTTGAGGTTGGGACGGAGCCTGCTTCGGAGGTCAGTTGCGAAGCATGTCGAAGAGGCCGGGTATTTGGTTCTAGCCTAGTTCGAAGGAGCAGGGAGCGAAGTATGCTTCGGAGCAAAGTAACAGAGTCAGAGCTTGCTTCGAAGTGTGCACTTCGAAGACAAGACTTCGAACAAAACTTCGAACTGAAAGCTTCGAAGCAAAACCTTCGAACAGAAAGCTTCGAACACGACACACAACCGGACAACCTTCGAAACAAAGAAGCGAAGCCGGTCACACGACAGAAAACCAAGTCCAAAGCCTACACTCTACCTTCGAACAGAGAAAGCTTCGGAAAGAGAACCGAAGGCTGACACGCCACAAGGAAATCAAAACGAAGTCTGTCAGAAATGACAAGCTTCGAACACAACTTCGAAGCCTACCGAAGTGTGCACTTCGAACAGCTAGATTCGGAGTATGTTGTTCGAAGTATGCGATGCTGTCCGTTCAGAAAAATACTTCGAAGCTTATCAACATAGACCGCACACCGAAGATCGAAAATCGGGCGAAGCCTTCGAAGATGTTAAATCGAAGCCTGTCTCACGGAGCTGAGGGGCTTCGAACAGAGAAAGACTTCGTCAGAGACACAGCCAGAAAAGGTAATAGACCCTGTTAGCTTCGATCAAAAGCTGTGCAGTAGAAGGTGAAAAGCTGCACAGAACACTGTAGCTGCAGGGAAGTAGTACTACTTCCAACAGGAAGAACTAGTACTACTAGAGTGAAGAACACACCCAGCCGAAGCCTCCAAAACCTCTAAAATCACGGGAAAACTTGCTATGCTAATGAAATGAAGCCATTAAAACCTTTGCAGATGCAGCACACAACGAAATAGGGCATTTACTGCAACATTAAAAGCAAGGCATTAAACACAAGGGCAAAACTTCCTGGCGGCGCAAGCAGGGAACCAGAGAAGAGAGAGAGGCAAGGCAAGAGACAAAAAGTGACCCAATAGAAAGGATTTGATTTCAGCCAAAAGGGTAGTCCAAACCCTAGGGATTGGGGTCCTATTTATAGGCAGCCCAATACTAGGAATATTCTACCAGCCCCTTAGGGTTTTTTACAGACTCAAAAATAAAAGAAAAGACTCTACTGCCCTTAGGAATTTTTACAGACACGACTGACTGTGGGCCTAGAGTTACAGATGACTTATCCGGAAGCTAAGTTTTCGTAGCGACTACGACTTCTCTTCTGGACAGTCGGATACAGAATCAATGGTTGTCAGTTTTGCGCTGAAACTGACAAAGCCTCCACCGGCTTTGCACCAGGTACCCGGATTGGGCCGGCCCGACTCCGCAGCTCTCTCAGCCCGGCAATCGCTCACCGCCCGTGTACCTGAGTCAGTCCTGGTCAACAGCCCAGTGGGTCTTCTACTGCTTCTGGCCCATGCACTCGGATTGGGCCAGCCCGACTTCGCAGCCTCCTCTGCCCGACAGTCGCTCGCTGCCCGTGTATCTGAGTCACACGCGGCCCATGAAACAGCAGATCTCCTCTCTTCTTCAGTCCTCTTTGACTATCGTTGACAATGACTCATCACTTCTAGAGCCATGAGGCCCACGCTATTCAGCATGGCTCCTCAATCTCCCCCTTGATGAGTGCATTGTCAACACTCCTCTTTTCTCGGCTCTTCAACACCTGCGAACACATGTGGAAACACGAAAACAAAACACAAGAAAACAAAGAAGAAGAAAAATAAGGTAAAAGTTTAACCCTAATGACCAAAAGCCAATCAAAAGCAAGAAACGGTCATTATGGTTAACCAAAACGTAAAAGCTCAAAATGAGTGTGATTTCAGAATAACAAGGATATCAACAGAGTAAGAACTCCCCCTTAAACTCTGATCCCAAATTTTCTCCCCCTTGTTGACAAGTGAACTCATCAAGCATTCAAAAGAGACACAGACTCCCCCTGAAATGCAACTCCCCTCAAAATATGCAGTGATTTCAACTGGAGTGCATAAGGAGTGTAGAAAGCATGCTTCTCAAATATGATTGACTGCAATTACAACATCTAACAAGTATAGCAAAAGAGATACTGTCTAAGATACATGGCATGATCAGTGCAACAGATGATATCTAAAGAAAGTCATTAGCACGCATTTTTCAGTTTTTGCAAACAAAAAGTATCACCACATTTTCGAGTAAAACAAGCAAGGTAAAACATGATATGCAAAAGCTAACTGATATCTACCAAGATAAGCATTGTCCAAAACAGGGTGCTTCAGCAAACTTGTTATCTTTTAAATGTTCAGGCTTTTTCAATTTTCCTTTTTCATTTCTGCCAAGGGTTATTTGCATGTCAAACCTTATGCTAACCGACCAAGTCAAGCCTAGGCCAGAACTGGACCATCAGAAGCTTAAGACATTGATCTTGGCATACACTACACTGTCCTAGTTCATACCAACGTGCTATGGTAAGCAATCCAGAACAATGCAATGCGACAAAGCAAACCCACTTGGATCTTTTTCAAGTTATGCACAAAAAGGCATGGAATTTTCATTTTTCTCGAGATTTCATCGTTTTTATAGCACATTTCCATGTTTAAAGCATACAGATGTCCAAGTTGCATATGTGCATCTAAGTCAGAAACTAGCTACAAGGTATGTAACAGATAGCAAAAGCATTCATCCTACACATGCTAGTTACCAGAAGCAATGGTGATTAAGTTTTCAAGTTTAAAGCATAAAAGCCATGCATATGACAGATATCAGACATATCAAGTGAACTGAACCGAAGCATGATCATTGACAAGTAATCAAAAGCATGTACCAGCTAGAATAAGTAAAGCAGTTCAATCATATAACAGAAGCAAGCTCAACAGTGTGATATGTGAATATGCAAGATATGAACACACACAGAAAGACTCAAGAAAAGAGTAAAGAAGAAAGAAAACTGACGCAAAATATCCTAAAAAGGATACACAACACCCAAATCCCCTCGTAAACGCTCAAAGGTAGACTGATCTAGGGGTTTGGTGAAAATGTCAGCCAACTGATGATGGGTATCAACATGAACAAGGTCAATGACACCTTTCTCATATTGATCCCGCAAGAAGTGAAAGCACACATCAATATGTTTGGTTTTTGAATGGAGACACGGGTTTTTCCCTACACTAATTGCACTGGTGCTGTCGCAAAATAATGGAACTCTGGTAGGAAAGAACAACCCAAATCTCGTAGAGTGGAAATCATCCAAACCAACTGTGAGCAGCAGCTACATACTCAGCCTCTGTGGTCGAAAGAGCAACTCCAGATTGCTTTCGAGAAGACCAAGATACAAGGGAAGAACCAAGAAACTGGCAAGTACCGGAAGTCGACTTGCGATCCAACCGGCACCCACCAAAGTCAGCGTCCGAAAAGCCAGATAAATCAAGAGATGATGATGCTGAATAATAAAGACCAAGATCGGGCGCATAGGTAAGGTACCTAAAGATACGCTTGACAGCTTGCCGATGAGACGCGCGTGGTGAAGACTGAAAACGCGCACAAAGTCCTACGGCGAACTGAATGTCTGGTCTTGTTGCCGTTAAGTACAGCAGCGAACCGATCATCTCTCGAAATTCCCTTTCATTGACCTTGACACCGCTCTCATCCTTGTCCAGACCCCCAGAAGTGCCCATCGGGGTCATCTGCGGCTTCAATTCACCACTAAAGTCAAATTTCTTAAGCATATCACGAGTGTACTTACCTTGGTGGATGAAGGTGCCGTCCTTGGTCTGCTTGATCTGGAGCCCTAAGAAGTACTTGAGCTCACCCATGAGGCTCATCTCAAACTCACTGTGCATCTGCTCAGAAAACTTGGACACAAGAGAATCAGTAGTACCGCCAAAGATAATATCGTCCACGTAAATCTGAGCAACTAAAAAATCTGAAGCATCTCTGAGCAAGAAAAGAGTTTTGTCCACAGAACCCATCACAAAGCCCTTTCCCAACAAAAATTGCTTCAACCGGTCATACCAAGCCCTGGGGGCTTGCTTCAACCCGTATAAAGCTTTGTGCAATTTAAAAACATGTCGAGGAAACTTAGGGTTCTCAAAACCGGGGGGTTGCCTAACATAAACCTCCTCTTCTATGTACCCGTTCAGAAAAGCACTCTTAACATCCATTTGAAAAAGCTTAAAACCCTTCGAAACGGCAAAAGCTAGAAGAATACGAATGGACTCAAGACGGGCAACAGGAGTGAAGGTTTCTTCAAAGTCAATGCCTTCCTTCTGGCAATAACCCTGGGCAACTAATCGAGCCTTGTTGCGCACCACAACCCCATCTTCACCTTGTTTGTTCTTGAATACCCACTTGGTGCCTATGGGGTTGCATCCTGGTGACGGCTCAACTAGTGTCCAAACCCGATTGCGGACAAAATTCTCAAGCTCTTCTTGCATAGCATTAATCCAATTAGAATCAGAAAGAGCATGAGAAATGTCTCTGGGCTCAAAAGATGCAACAAACGCAGACTCAGCAAACACAGTGAGAGAGGCAGAAGAACGCAAAGTCCTCTCAGTCAAATCACCTATGATGAGCTCTGAGGGATGGTCACGCTGAACTGCTCGGGTTCCCTGGTGATCTGAAGTCACCTCACCGGAGTCAGCAGCTGGCACCTCTGGACTCGACTGAGGGGGCTCGATCGAAGTGGAAGAAGTGATCAGAGGTCCGCCCTCATCATCAGTCGAAGTCTCAGAAGGTGTGGGCTCTGCGGGGGATGCAGAAGGCCCACCCTCATCAGTAGCTGGAGTATCCTCATCTTCCTCGAAGATGGACTCTCCGAGCTCATCATCACCAGAAAGCTCAAAAGAGGGAGTCAAAGAAGGCAAGGACTCATCAAAAGAAACCTCACAAGTCTCGACAAGCAGCTGGGATTCGAGGTTCCAAACACGGAACCCTCGAGAATGCAATGCATAACCAAGAAAAACACCATCCCAGCAACGAGACTCAAACTTGTCCAAATGCCCTCCCTTCTTGAGCACAAAGCACTTGCAGCCAAACGCTCGCAAGTGGCTCACTTTGGGCTGTCTGCCAAACCGCAACTCATATGATGTCTTACCAAGGTAAGCTCTAAGAAAAATGCGGTTGGCCAGATAGCAAGCCGTGTTCATGGCTTCAGCCCAAAAGCGCCTAGGAGTCCTGTGCTCATCGAGCATCGTCCTGGCCATCTCGACTAGCGTGCGGTTCTTTCGTTCCACAACGCCGTTCTGTGGGGGAGTGTAAGGAGAAGAAAACTGATGGTCCAGACCCTGATCACTACAGAAATTGACGAACTGAGAGTTCTTGAACTCAGAGCCGTTGTCGGAGCGAATTGCTCGCATCCGACCATTGTTCTCATTCTTCAGCTTCAAAATCAGGTCATGGACAAATTGAAAAGTTTCATCCTTAGACTCCAAAAAGAAAACCCACGAGAAACGAGAAAAGTCGTCAACAATCACAAGTGCATACCACTTCCCACCGACTGAGCGTACCCGAGCTGGACCAACAGTGTCCAAATGTAAAAGCTCGCCCGGATACGAAGTCATCACCTGAGTCACAGGTGAGTGAGAAGCGGCAACCATTTTCCCATGACGACAGGGATGAAAAACTAGATCCTTCTCCATCTTAAGCTTGGGCAATCCTCGGATGAGGTCCATTGAGCTTAACCTGACTAGCAGATCAAAACTCAAGTGACCTAACCTCCTATGCCACTTCCAGAGCTTAGAAGAAGATCCAGCAATCAAACAGCGAGAAGGGCCAAAAGAACTAGAGAAGTCAATTCGAAAAACTTTACCAAAAGGTAAAATCTGACAACCAAAGACCCTCTAGAATCAACCACAGAAGAATTGCCCTTCTTAAAACGCACTTCCAAACCATCCTCAAGAAGTTGCGAAACAGAGATCAAATTAAAGTTCAAATTCTTAACCAAAGCAACATTCTTTAAAGAGAAATGATCTGAAATGCTAATTGAGCCTATGCCACTTACTTTCCCTTGACCGCTGTTCCCGAATGTGATGTATTCTTTGGAGCTCGGGGGAGTGAGACTGGAGAACCATCTGCGATGTCCCGTCATGTGGCGAGAGCATCCTGAATCCATGATCCAAACATCCTCCAGTCCCCGGTCCTGCACAATCAATGTCTGTAAGTGGGAGCAAATGGTTCGGCACCAGGTTCAGCAAAAGAGCTAAACCAGTGTCGAGCCATCTGCTCAAAAGATGGAAAGCGAAAACCATCAAAAGAGTTTGGACCAAAACGCGGCTCAAAGCGCGGTCCTTGGTTCTTCCTAACCCTGTGGCCACGAGGTCCAGAGCCGTAGCCAACACGGTCTAGAACTCTGCCGGAACGAACACCACCAACTGGAGCACGGGCAAGAAAACCGTCTCCTCTACCACCACCTATACGACGGGGCCTGGCCTCCAGCCTCTCCCCGCGCCGAGCAACACGCAGTCTACCACCCTGCTGGTAGAACTGCTCCTGATCACTACGAGCCCTCTCTGCTCTCTCAACCCGCTTCCTCCTGAAGCAGAATTCTGCAAGATGCCCGTCTCTCTGACAGTACTCACAATGATAGGTAGGCTTCTTGGGATGTGGTTGAGGCTTGGGATTCTTGGGCTTAGTGGTGATTGGTGTTGTCTTCTTGGGCTGAGAGGGTCCAGGAAGAGAGTCTAGAGAAGAGTGGAGGTGTTTGGGCTTCGGGACCCAGATAGGCTTCTTGGGTGGAGCTTTAGGTGGTTCATGGATCACTCCATCCTTGGGCTGACAAGCCTGGGAAGACTCAGTGGAGTGAGTCTTGGGATACCTCTGCTCTGGAGTCATTTCACTCCACTCCACTGCCCGGCTGATGGCACTCTCAAAGTCAGCCGTGGTGTAGGTGTAACCTACCCCAAACCCATCCTGCCTCTTGAACTGCTGGATCATCATGCCAAGCTGTGGCTCTCTGGCACTGATCCAACTCAGGATAGAACGGAGGTAAAAGTTCTCATTCTGAGAATCTGCTAGCTCCTCTCTCAAGGAAGCTAGAACCTCCACCTGAGACAAGCAGGTCTCACACTCACTCTCTACTTGGACAGACTTTTCAGCTTTCAGCTTGATTAGCTCCATTCTAAGAGACAGACAGTTCTCACAGACAGTGGGTGGAACTGACAATGTCTCAAGCTCTAGCCTAGTCTGCGCAAGCTCAGCTCTCAACCTCTCTAAATCACCCAAATGTTCATTACCCTTGGATTTTAGCCCAGCTATGGCAGCTAGATGAGATGGGCAATCAACACAGGGTGCGACGACAGTGGCTTGAGCATATTTCAGCTCCAGCTGAGCGCTTTCAAGCTCAGTGGCCAAAGCGTCCCTCTCATCAACCCTTTCTGTGTACCTGGACTTCAAAGTCGACAGGTCACACAGAAGCACCTCACACTTCGGGCACTCACTGCTATCACCCAAGCAAGGGGAAGAAGATAGACTCTCAATTCTACCGTTGGCCACGGCAAGCTCACTTTCTAACTCATCTATCCTCTTCTTAGCCCCCCTAAGCAGTTTTTCCCGATATTTCAACTCCTGACGATTGCTCTCAAGTAAATCAACAATCTCACGCTCATAAGATGATACCTTGCTGTCGTCGTCGTCATCGGAGTTGTCGGAGGAGCTCTTTTCTTCCCTATCCCCAAGAGCCATTGAGCAGAAGCTCTTGCGGGATCTTCGGCGCTGGTGTGAGCGGCTCTTCGGCTTGTCTCCGAAAGCCATGAAGCAGAGGCCCGCCGGATCATCCTTGTCCTTCCCCTTCCTGATGGCGATCTCCTCATCGCTTGAGCTCGATGAAGAGGAAGAAGACGTGGACCGCTTGGAGTAGCTTTTCTCCATCTCGGCGAAGAAGGCCTTGTCACGCTTCTTGTTCTCTCGCCGATAATCCTTCAGGGCCTTCTTGAAGAACCGAGTCTTCGGCTTGCCCTTGTTGAAGGATGGGCTCTCGTGCTTGCCGGAGTCATGGAAGCTGCCACCAGTGCCCTTTTTGTATCCATTGCGCTTGGGGCTGTCGGCGATGAAGTGTCCTGGATCACCACATTCAAAGCATCCGGATTTTGTGCCGTGTCTTTTGAACATTCTCTTATCATAGACACGACGCACCCGGTTGTTAAAAAGACACAAATCATCATCTCCCAATAACTCTAGCTGGTCCTCAGTGATAGACATCAAGGAGAACCCAGCACAGCTCACAGCAGAGGGATCAACAGAAGGTGTAGCAAGGGCCAGGGATTTTGATCCAGAACCAGTGAGATTTGATCTCAGCTGGATGTCTACCTCAGTGGCCTTCAGCTTGCTAAACAACTCAGAAATGGTCAAGGTATCGTAAGAAGTGCTCTCAACGATAGAGGATACCTTGATCTCCCAGATCTTTGGGTCCAAGGTATGGAGAACCTTGAGCGCCTTCTCATGATCTGAGACTAACTGAGCACCCTCAGCCTTGTTGTCCCGAAGCTTGTTTATGATCGACTGAAAACGACCAAACAAAGCCTCAACAGATTCACCCGGCTTCTGTGTGAAATTCTCATATTCACGCCGGTAGGTCTGATAGAGCCGAGCCTTGACCTGTGCTGTTCCCTCATGGTGTGCCTTGAGGGTAGCCCAGATCTCTCTCGCAGTGGAGAGATGACTCACACGCTCAAACTCAGTGGGACCTAAGCCAGAAAACAAAATGTTCACAGCCTTACTGTTGCTCAGATGCTGAGCAATGATGCCAACAGTACCTTGCTCAGTAACTGGCAAAATGACAAACGTGGTGTGAACGCAAATGTCCCATATGTCCGAACCCTGGCTCATGAGATAGGCTCGCATGCGAGTCTTCTAATAATTATAGCCATAGGCTTCCAAGGACGGGACCTTGCTAGGAGACGTCATAGTCACTACTGGGGTTTAGAACCAGTTAAGGTATGGAAAACCCTAACTTTGCTCTGATACCACTTGTAGGACCGAAAGTAGCGACCAGAGGGGGGGGTGAATGGGCGCCTTAAAAAATTCTTTCGAATCAATGGCCTGCTCCCAATACCCAACGCACCTCAACAGACTATGCAGCAGAAAATAAACAGAAGGCCTAAGTCTAAAGGTTTCTAACCTAGAAGCGACTGATGATAAACAGTGTAAAACTAAGGTAGTGCAACTAGGCAGATGAACAAGGTGTAACAGGCCTAAACTTCTCAATGAAATGATCTAAGAATGTGTAAGATGAAAGGAGAAATTACTGTCCAAATTTGTCTCCTGTTCGGAACTTGGCGAAGCCCCCTTCGCACGTCGAGGTCTGCTTCTGAGGTTGGTGACGGAGCCTGCTTCGGAGGTCAGTTGCGAAGCATGTCGAAGAGGCCGAGGGTATTTGGTTCTAGCCTAGTTCGAAGGAGCAGGGAGCGAAGTATGCTTCGGAGCAAAGTAACAGAGTCGGAGCTTGCTTCGAAGTGTGCACTTCGAAGACAAGACTTCGAACAAAACTTCGAACCGAAAGCTTCGAAGCAAAACCTTCGAACAGAAAGCTTCGAACACGACACACAACCGGACAACCTTCGAAACAAAGAAGCGAAGCCGGTCACACGACAGAAAACCAAGTCCGAAGCCTACACTCTACCTTCGAACAGAGAAAGCTTCGGAAAGAGAACCGAAGGCTGACACGCCACAAGGAAATCAAAACGAAGTCTGTCAGAAATGACAAGCTTCGAACACAACTTCGAAGCCTACCGAAGTGTGCACTTCGAACAGCTAGATTCGGAGTATGTTGTTCGAAGTATGCGATGTTGTCCGTTCAGAAAAATACTTCGAAGCTTATCAACATAGACCGCACACCGAAGATCGAAAATCGGGCGAAGCCTTCGAAGATGTTAAATCGAAGCCTGTCTCACGGAGCTGAGGGGCTTCGAACAGAGAAAGACTTCGTCAGAGACACAGCCAGAAAAGGTAATAGACCCTGTTAGCTTCGATCAAAAGCTGTGCAGTAGAAGGTGAAAAGCTGCACAGAACACTGTAGCTGCAGGGAAGTAGTACTACTTCCAACAGGAAGAACTAGTACTACTAGAGTGAAGAACACACCCAGCCGAAGCCTCCAAAACCTCTAAAATCACGGGAAAACTTGCTATGCTAATGAAATGAAGCCATTAAAACCTTTGCAGATGCAGCACACAACGAAATAGGGCATTTACTGCAACATTAAAAGCAAGGCATTAAACACAAGGGCAAAACTTCCTGGCGGCGCAAGCAGGGAACCAGAGAAGAGAGAGAGGCAAGGCAAGAGACAAAAAGTGACCCAATAGAAAGGATTTGATTTCAGCCAAAAGGGTAGTCCAAACCCTAGGGATTGGGGTCCTATTTATAGGCAGCCCAATACTAGGAATATTCTACCAGCCCCTTAGGGTTTTTACAGACTCAAAAATAAAAGAAAAGACTCTACTGCCCTTAGGAATTTTTACAGACACGACTGACTGTGGGCCTAGAGTTACAGATGACTTATCCGGAAGCTAAGTTTTCGTAGCGACTACGGCTTCTCTTCTTGACAGTCGGATACAGAATCAATGGTTGTCAATTTTGCGCTGAAACTGACAAAGCCTCCACCGGCTTTGCACCAGGTACCCAGATTGGGCCGGCCCGACTCTGCAGCTCTCTCAGCCCGGCAATCGCTCACCGCCCGTGTACCTGAGTCAGTCCTGGTCAACAGCCCAGTGGGTCTTCTACTGCTTCTGGCCCATGCACCCGGATTGGGCCAGCCCGACTTCGCAGCCTCCTCTGCCCGACAGTCGCTCGCTGCCCGTGTATCTGAGTCACACGCGGCCCATGAAACAACAGATCTCCTCTCTTCTTCAGTCCTCTTTAACTATCGTTGATAATGACTCATCACTTCTAGAGCCATGAGGCCCACGCTATTCAGCATGGCTCCTCACCGTGCGACATCCTTAGTGGCCTAGGCCTTACCAAATCTTTAATTCCATGTTATGTCTCATTGATGTCGAGGGTTATTCATCGGCCTTTACACGCGACACGTTATCTGCATGACCATCGACCTGATGGCGTGTTATATGCGTTGGTCGATGGTGTAACCGATCCCGATGGTATGGTTGTCGCCATCGGCCCAGTAGCCATCAAGCATCGGTTTTCACGGGTATTTCTTATCACCACAGTCATCGACTCGATATCCGGTCAGTGTTGCTACTAATATTTCTATTTCCCCTTATCAGATGCAGGGTCAAACTGATTGACATGCTCAGAACATTTTCTAAAAATGTAGGACCTACACTAGAGTTAAGCAGACCACGCGTGTGACCAAAAACAACACTAACAGGTACAACTTTGAAAAACGAGTCTATTTAGTTGGTTGTACTGTATGAACCCATACAAGATGGTTGGTTTAGATTCTTGGAATATTCTCTTCAGATATTGAACCATTCCGTGCGGCAGAAACGAGCGAACGACGCCGTCTAGTTTCTATTAACTATGCTAATTATTTATGATTAATTAGGATTAATGGTTATTAAGTATAGTTAGCTAAAAATTAATCATAATTACATGTGGTTTAACCATAACTAATTATTACCAAGTATCATCTCATACATCTAACTAAACAACATGCTCGTATCAGTTCATGTAAGATTTACTATGTTGGCACTCCAAAGATGTGCACTTTGTTATAATAGCACTTCTTGAGGCTGACATGTAGGACCGTCTGAGTCAATGAAAGTGGGTCCAAATGCTATTATAACGAAGCCACTTCTTCAAAGTGCTAAAATAATAAATCTCTCATCAGTTCATCCATGACTATGAGCCTATTTGTTTCAACTTTGGATTATAACAATCCACCTTATAAAAAAAGTTGGGTTTCACTATATTACTGGATTGCTATAATGTGCATTTCATATTATAATGAGCTGGTAGAATAAGTTACCCTGTTAGTTTTAGCTTATAAAAAATTAGATTGTTATAATCCAAAACTGATACAAACATACCATATATCATCTCGAATTAATCTATTCAGAATCCAGAACCATTTCACACCGTTCAATTTCGTTCAAGAAAGCTAACACTTACCTTCAGCTAAACCGAGAGTCAATCCGACATCTTCGGATTAGCACTATCATCAGATCAGTTAAAGTAGCAGTCGTGTTTTAGGCTGAAAACTGTGGTTAATGGTCCTATCAGTTAAAGTAGCAGTCGTGTTTTAGACCAAAAACTGTGATTAATGGTCCTACGGATTGCGGTCGCCATCCCCCACCCCCACCACGCCCCACACGGGAAAAACCAAACAAACGGGGGAAAGGTAAGGATAATGAGTAAGCAGGTCTGGCACTCTGGCCACATGAGCGGGAAAAGGAGAGGATAACGGAGGTTGGAGACAGCTCAACGCCGCCTATAAAAACCGCTCCACACCCACAACGCGCTCCCTAGATGCTCTCCACCAAGCGCTGCTGCTACCCAACCCTGTGCCTGCTCCGACCTCAGATCTGATCTGCGGCAGCGCCAGTCATAAGATTTTGAGGACCCTTGGGCGAATTCGTGTCAACTATCCCTCTAGACAATAAACCTTATAATATATGGGCTAATTTTATTTATATAAAGGGGTAACAAATTCAATAATATATTTTTAATTTAACATGTCTGATAATTATCAATAGCGAGAAACAATGTAAACTAAAAAATCATTATATTTGGATAGCAATCTGCATCCATAACAAACTTGAGAATCTCAGGCGCCGACATCAAAGACTTTGGCAAAGTCACTTGCAACACCTTTAATTTTGAAAAAAATCATTGATCTCAACATCGGATGAGTTATCATGAGAAAGTTTATCCACAAAAATCTTGCAGTGTATCTAAAGATCAACTTCATCCAAGAATTTCAAATTTTCTGAGCTGACAAGAACCCAAAGATATTATCAAATGCAATCATCTTCTCAAATCTAATAGTCAATGAAGCAATTGCAATATCAATCATAACTACAAAGTAATCCAGATTATTGTATTTCCTCGTGTACCAGTGTATATTGTATATATGGTCTGGCCCCTTCTTGGTATGGACCCTCGTCGCACGATGTAGCCGTCCCATAGGGCCAGCCCTGATCTGCGGCACCGCGCCGCGTCCTTCGTCGTCCGAGGTTGGTCTGTTCTTCTCTTCCGTGGCGCTTTTTTTTTTCGCGCGGCGGTTTTTAGATGCTCACGGGTGTTTGATGGAATGCGACAGCGGCAGATGCCGATCACGCTGAGGGGATCGACAATGGTGCTGCCGGCGGGGGAAACGCCGCCGCGGCAGCTGTGGAACTCGAGCTTCGACCTCGTGGTGCCGCGCTTCCATACGCCGAGCGTCTATTTCTATCGCTGCCCTAAGGAGGGGGCGCCCGAGGGGTTCTTCGGCGAGCGGATGAGGCGCGCGCTAGCGGAGGCGCTCGTGCCGTTCTACCCGATGGCGGGGAGGTTCGCCCGCGATGAGGACGGGAGAGTTGACATCGATAGCATCGGGGAGGGGGTGCTCTTCGTCGAGGCCAGCACCCCCGACTCCGTTGACGATTACAGCAGACTTCGCGCCCACCATGGAGCTCAAGTGCCTCATCCTGGCCGTTGAGTACACCGACGACATCTCCTCCTTCCCGCTCGTGCTGCAGGTGAGCTCAGCATAGGCAATTGTCTTATTGTATTACTGGTATGGGTGGGTGTCTATTTTTGTCTCATGCTTAATGTGATGATTAGGTAACGATTCCTTAGAAACTAGGATTTTACAACATCATCATTTAGTGTCAATATCCATTGAAAAATGAACTGTATGCTTCACCTTGTCCATGACAAAGCCTCGACAAATTTATTTTTCACCAAGTGGCTGTATCATATAGATTTGAAATCCATCATTTGTGTACAACTCTACCTGGCATTTTATGGATATGCCATCAGAATGGAAATATGCTACATGCAGACAACAAAAAACCATTGGTCATGAGAGTACATCCTTGCCAAACTTGGCAGACTATTAGTGGAGGAGTGCTTTGTTAATTACTAATTAGCCGATTGATTTGCTCCGATATACCCTTATATTCCGTGCTTATACGGATCTTAAACATATGGATTTGTGATCTACAGATACTTGAAATCTACAAGCTTATCCCATTTGGAGCTTTCTAACATTGGTTGTGCATGTTTAACCTTGCTAGTTTTTGTTGAAAATGTGCAATTTTGTGACGATGACTAGTATATATGGCTACGGAGTATGGACTACGGTCACTTAGGAGGAAGTGCAGAACATTCCAAGTTACTACTGATCTTTAGCGCTTTAAGTATTCTGCACTTTTGTTGCCAGAAGTAATGGTTAGAGTGTTAGACAGCACCAAACATACTATATATGGGAATAATTTCAGCAGGTTCTATTGTTGGCTCCTAGGACCTCTATGGCTCCCATATATGGTTGATTAGTCAAGCCCATTGTTCCAAGATGTCAACCATTTGCTCCATGATCTAGACAGGAGGGGACTTAACTGAGTGTGATATTGACATTTGTGATTGTTAGGCTTGAATTAGTTTAATAGCTTTGTTTTGCTTGTTTGATAACTGGAACCCTTGTGAATTATTTATCCTTTGTTGGATACATCATTCAGGTTGCATGTCCACTTCTGTCCTAATTGAAACTGATCTGCTCACCTTCTGGTTGTCCATCACCTATTCACCTGCCATGCTGGAAGCCTGCAATCGTTAATCAAATAGGTTGAATAACTGATCCTCCATAGGAATTAGGAAGTACTTGACTTTGAAAGAATATAATATGGTGTACAATACAAAATGACAATAAGAATAATATATTTGTTTTTACGTGATCATGGAGGGTCACTTAGGAGCTAAATCTTTATCTACAAAATTGAACACTCCAGTGTTCAAAAACGTGGCCCTAGGCGCTCGCCAAGGCGGAAAAAGGTGATGGGTGCCACCCCAGCGCCGTGTGGAGGCCCTAGTCGGCCGGCTTTGCGGGCGAGGTGCCTAGGAGGGTCAATCGCGGCCTGGGCGGTTGACCGTGGAGGCTAGGCGACTATGATCAGCGGTGCCGACGTTGTTGGGCGGTGTGGGATCTGGTGGCGGGAGCCACGCACGGTGTAGATCTGGCGGTTGGGAGCAGTGCATGCCTGGATTCGATGGCTGAGAGTAGCGTGCAGCCTAGATCTAGTGACGAAAAGCATCGCGCAAGATGGGAAGATGAGGCATGCGGCGGCGTGCATGCGACATCGGCGACAGCGAGCTCTAGCACCACGCACCACGCCGCGAGGCCCAAGGAGCTCCAGTGTCCCGTTCTACGATGAGATCGTCGTGCGGTCGGGGACTAAGGTGGGCTGCGACGAGTTTGAGGCCTCCGAGCCTGGCGTCCTCGTCATCATCCTCCCCTTCCCGATCTTCGTCGCCGCCGGCCACATAGTCTCCAATCTTCTCCGGGTCAGTGCCCTCATCATCAGCATGCGAGGGCAGCGGTTGGGGCACCAGATCGGCCCCGTCGCAGTTGGTGGAGCCAAGGGATCGGGCGGCGAAGTTGGGGGACCTATTGTAGTCCTCATCGGTGGTCGCAGGGGTTACGACGCAAGGGAAATCCACCCGTGGCTGCTTCTCCATGGTCGACAGCTTCTTGTCGGCATCTCCGGTGGCCCTCCTAGAGTCGGAGGCGGCTCGCGGCGGAGGTGACAACGTGGTGGGGAAACCCATTGCGCCGTGGGGGAAACTCGGCAGCGTGGACGTCCGCCAAAGCCAAGCCTAGGTATGCCCGGAGGTTGGCAACAGTCTGCTGCAAATCTGTGAGGGCTTGCATATCTTCTGCGGACCAAGTGTATGGGACGAACGTCGTCATGGCGTCAGATCTTTGGAACCTGGCTGCTCTGATACCAAATTGATAGGAGCAGGAGAGGAATTGATTAATTCCTTCGGCTTCATTTATTCCATAGCCCTTAAGGGTATTTATAGGCCTAATACAATCTAATATGCTAACCTTATCTCTATCTTTAAAAGAGAAATAACAAATCTTATCTAAATCTAACTAATCTTATCTAACTAATTCCCACTAATTGTGTTGTTGCACATAACATGCATACTGGCGTGCGTTGTGAGTTGAGGGCAGTTTTGCTATTTAGAAAGATACTAACGTTGACTAATGTTAAAACTGACGGCAGTGGCATATACAGACACAAAAACTGAAGCAATGGCATATACGGGAACATCAAACTTTTCGGTGGCATATACAGAATTTTCTCTAAATTTTTACATTTGCTAAACTCTTAGAGAAAGCTAGCTACTTAATAGTCCAAATTTGAGGTTCAGTTGTTGATGAGCTAATAATGTAACCTGTCCCAGCCTGCAACTTTGTGTGGTTGTTAGTATCACCTGCCTGCAGCCTTGCATTTATCCCACTGGAGCAATTGCACAATCTTGGGTATTTCATGCTTCCATGCACAAGTTATGGATTTGAGAATCTCATCTACATGCTTTATAGTACCAGGTTGATGGGAATGAGATAGATACACACTATACTGTTTCCAGTATTTTATATAGCAGATTCTACATTCCATGTGTGAGAAATTTGTATATGGGACTATGGGAGGCATATTAATTGCGAGCTTTTGGTTATATAGACTTTCCATGTTTCCAGTATTTCTTCTCAACTCTGGACACTTAAGCTAGGTTGAAAGTTGTGAATATCAGCACGACACTCTTTTAACCCACCTCACTTAACCACATTGCTCTATCTTTTTGTGCACTTGTTTTAATGCCTGTAATCAACCAGAATACATCATTCCAAGTAGGGCCCCCTGGTACTTGAGGGGTTGGGGGTCGGGAGGCATAGTCTCTATTAGGCAAAGAAAATTGCATCCTGAGAGTTAGACAAACCATTTGCACATACCCTTCTCTCAGTTGTTGGTGAAATGTCTCACAGCTGTGGTAAAGGTACCTTTTGGATTGCTTAATACAGTGCTTGTTGATTGTTGAATCCAAACACCTTTGTTAATGTGGGTCAGGCCTGTTAAAGTCATCCCCTACAACCCCCACCCCCAACGAATTTCTGAAATAAATTATGATTACTATATGTGTCACGGGTAGGAAGTGGGTTAGGCCCAGGCCCTCCAGCCCGTGAACAATACCGCGGGTATTGTTCACGCGAACAGTATCGTGGTACTGTAGCAGATAAAATATCATATTTTGGTTAGGAGTTTTAATGGCTAAATATTGTAATCAGATTAGTTAAGAGTTGGATTAGATTGGTTTGTTAGTTGTTAGATCCGGGGACTCTCTATTATACAAACAGAGTCTGACTGAGGGTTTAGGTCGTCGAGTAGTTTAGTTTGGCTATTGCCTTCTTGTATCCCTGCCTCTTCGCCGTGTCGCCGCAACGGCGTCGTTGCGACGGAGAGGTCTAGGCCCTCGACCAGCTACCTCTTTTTCATATAATTTATGAAGTTTAGTTCCTTCTAATTTTGTGGAAACTCCTGCTGGTGACAACTTGGTATCAGAGCTCTCAGGTTCTCCTTCCGCTGCGATGAGTTCCCAATCTGGCACCAGTTCGGGAAGCACTGTTGATGACATGCTGAAGGCTATTATGCAACGCCTAGATGACATCGAAAGGCGCCTAGATACCCTAGTAGCAGAAGTGGTTCCCCTGGATCTACAAGGGGGAGGAGGGAAGGGAGACAACCATTGGCCAAGCCTTAGCCGAGCTCCCTCTGCTGCAGGTCGCCTCTGCCTTCGCCTCCGAGACGCACCCTGCGACATCGGAGTTAAAGCAGCTAAAGGCGACGTCGGAGATTCGGCACCTCAGCGTGCGGAAGCTGGCTACCGGGGCGCTACACCGCTAAGATTTGAGTCCCGACGAAGACGACCCCGATCTGGTTGGGCACCTTCAACTCCACCAAGGAGGTGGCCCACACCTACAATGTCGCCGCCCAATCCCTCTGTGGGTCCATCGCAGACCCCTGCACACCGCACCACTGTCGTTGGTCGTCATTGCCCTGCACGGCATGGCACCGCTGCTGGACACTAAGGAACCAGACACTGCATGGACTGCTGCTTCCCCGCATGGAGCGGTGCTGCCTATCGACATGGCCGCCACCGTCGTCTGCATCACAGTGGTGGGCGACAGCGGGGACGACGACTCAGCAGCTCGAGGACGAGCTGCGTTTTTAGGGGGGTGAAGTGTCACGGGTAGGAAGTGGGTTAGGCCCAGGCCCTCCAGCCTGTGAACAGTACCACAATACTGTAGCAGATAAAATTATAGATCAGATTTTGGTTAGAAGTCTTAATGGCTAAGTATTGTAATCAAATTAGTTAAGAGTTGGATTAGATTGGTTTGTTAGTTGTTGGATCTGGGGACTCTGTACTATATAAATAGAGCCTGACTGAGGGTTTAGGTCGTCGAGTAGTTCAGTTTGGCTATTGCCTTCTTGTATCCTTGCCTCTTCGCCACGACGGAGAGGTCCAGGCCCTTGACCAGCTACCTCTTTTCCATATAATTTACGAAGTTTAGTTCCTTCTAATTCTGTGGAAACTCCTGTCGGTGACAGCATGTTACTTGTTACAGTACATAATTGGAGCACTTTCCCCCTTAATTCTTGCATTTGCCTAGTTTATTCCTTATATAATTATATGCTCATTAGAAACTTTATGTATTGAGGGTCTTGATGGCTCTCCTTAATCAAGTCCCTAACCAGTCATTGTGACAAAATTTAGGAATCCAAAGAATGTAATCTGTAGTGAATTAGTGATGCTAAGTTGCAACCCAAGTGCTCTAAAAGATCTTGCTTACACATGGGTTGTGAAACCCAAATATGTAAAACATCATTGAACATTTCTTGAGTAGCCATGAATTCTACCAGGTCATAGCAGTATGATTTAGCACTCAAAGAGATATTTATATGTATCGACATTGTTGGGGGAAAATTGCTTCACTTCTAATACTTAGAGGTTAATAACTCAAAGGTTCCTTAAGCTTCGGAGCTGGTGGGCTCTTATTCGAAGGTGGAGGTGTCGGGCCGAAGGATGCTTCGATATGAAGTCCTGCGAAGCCCTCCGCAGGATATGGAGGCTCCGAAGCAGGGCAACAAGATTAATAAGATGTTTGGCTTATCCATCCGTATTGGGGAGTTTTACCTTCTTTAACCTTGCTCCGGGTACTGAACAGTTCCGCTATGTCGGTTGTAATCTAGGGGTAATTAGGTCTTTTCCTTAGACGTTTTTTGCCTATAAATACCCCCCTCTCTACCCTGTAAAGGGGGACCTCCGACCATTTAATACACAGATTCAGACTACTTGAGTTATTATCCAATACGGAGGCTTGAGTAAGTTCTAAAACACGAGCACATTATTTGTTTGTTCTTGATTACAGAGAACCTGTTGGCATAATCTTTTGCGCCAACAGTTGGCGCCGTCCGTGGGGAACCAAGTTCTAAAAGCTTGTTTTCTACTGCTGACCACACTTCGAAGAGCACTTACGGAGGGAGCCTCGGAGTCCCAAGATTCCACGCACCCTTCGGTAAGGGGCTTCTTAGTGTGGTTCGAAGGCCCCCGCTCGCCTTCCCAGATCAAGCGAAGTCCCCGATCTTCGGACCTCTCCGCAAATAGCTATGCCTCCGAAGCGAAGCCAAGCCTCGGGTCCCCTCCGAAGGTCCCCTCGGACTGCAGGAGCTGGGCCCTCTACCGCTCCAGCGATTCCCGAAGATGCCACTGGGCGTCGAGTGCCCAGGGGTCCTCGAGCTCCTCCTACGGTGCTTCAGACTGATTACGTCAGCTCCCAAGACCCGGAGCTACCCTCCGATGAAGACGAAGACCTTCCTGGAACCGAGGCTACTCAACTAGCCAGGCTTCAGGAGGAAGTAGCTAGGTGGAGGCAAGAGGCTGCCGATCGCCTCCGCACTCAAGCCTCCACCGAGACTCCAGAAGGGCCTCAAGACGGTGGTGCTCACAACCTCTGCTACATTCGGACTTGCAAAAAGTCCCCTTTGATCTCAGGTTCAAGGCTTCGAAGTTGCACAAGTACTCCGGTGGGTCAGACCTCGGAGAGTTCGCTCGCTCATATGCCCTGGCCATAGAAGCAAGCGGAGGGGTGCGCAACACGATGGCGAAGTGTTTCCCCCTCGCTCTCGAGGGTGTGGCACTCCGATGGTTCTGGTCCTTGAAGCCAGGATCGATCAGGTCCTGGGAGCAGCTGAAGAAGAAGTTCGTGAGCAACTTCCAGGGTACCTTTGTGGCCCCGATGTCCACAGGAAGTTTGTTCCAAGTGAAGCAGCAGGCGGGAGAAATACTCCGAGAATACTTCACGCGCTTCACCCACACCAAGTCACAAATTAAGGGCATGTCTACCTCTTCGGTAGTCGACGCCGCCCGCGAAGGGGTGCTAAACCCCGACCTCCTCAGCAAACTCCACCGAAAGCCGGTGACGTCTGTGGCACAACTCATGGCATACTTCGAACAGTATGCCAAGGCGGAGGAAGGCTATCTCCGGCGGGCCTGGAGCCCTCGCACCTATCCTCCGAGAAGTCAAGACGGAACCTGAAGCCTCGGACTCCTCTGCAACCCCCTCAAGATAACCGCTTCAACGAGCACAGGCGAGGGAAGAAGCATTTCCGTTCAGAGGTGCTGAACATTACGCCTTCTGCCCCGAAGGCACCTGCCAATTTTCAGCAGATACAGAACTTCAAGGCTGGGGCCCCGAGACCTCAAGAGAGGGCGCCAGGCAGGCGCCAGAGTTTTTTTTTGTTGCGTGCATGGCGACAACAGAAGCCATGACACGAAGGACTGCAAGTCGGTGTTAACCCTTCGGGGCGAATACCTAGGACGAAGTACCGGAGGGGTACTTCAGATCGAGCCCCACCAGCGGCACGGTCGGAGCCTGTGCAGATCGTGGCCCGAGCCGGTGTCCTAGAAACCCCCATGCGACTTCCGGTGGCCAATATTATGCCACCACCGAAGCAGGAGACCCACAAGACCGCGGCAAGAGAGTGGTCCTGCCCATCTCCGGAGGGGGGACCCTCGGAAACATGTCAAAAAGGCAGCGGCGTGAGTACGTCCGCGAGGTTGGGCACATTGGGACTTCGAGTTCCGCGGAGGGAATGCCAGAGTGGTCCCATGTGCCCATCTCGTTTACTGCTAGTGATGCCGCAGGGGTAAAGTTCCCTCATGCCGACCCCTTGGTCATTTCCGCAGACATAGCAGGGGTGGAGGTCCGAAGGATCCTGGTGGACGGCGGGAGCTCCGCAAACATACTTTTCGTCCAGGCCTTCGATCAAATGTGCATCTCCCGGAAGCATCTGCTTCCAGCGGCCCGGCCACTTCAAGGGTTATCAGGACCGCCTCTCGATGCCCTCGACCAGATAGGCCTCGAGGTTGCCTTCGGAGAGGGGCCTCTGGCCAGGATAGAAGAGGTGATCTTCGATGTTGTTGACGCCCCCTATGCTTACAATGCAATCTTCAGAAGAGGGATGCTGAACCAGTTCGGGGCTATAGCGCACCACCATTATCTTTGTTTCAAAATGCCCACGCAAGGTGGAGTGCTTACTATTGTAGGAGACCAAGCTATGGCCCGGAGAACGGAGTATGGTCATAGGCAACCGATTGATCCCCGGCAAGTGCACAACGTAGCGGAAGGCGCCGAAGAGGTAACGGAGGTCGCTGGAGAAGCACCGGAGGTCTTGAACCTTTCAAAAGGAATCTCTCTCAAGCCAAGCCCGGAAGGTGAAGTTGAGACGAGGATAATTTCAAAAGATGGCAAAGAATATCCAGTGCAATTCGACAAAGGGCTATCCCCGGAGATAACCGCCTCACTGGAAGAAGTCGTCAAGCAAAATCTGGACGTCTTTGCCTGGACCGACGAAGACATCACTGAGGTGGATCGAAGCATCATCGAGCATAGCCTGCTTGTCAACCCGAAAGCCAGGCCAGTGCGCTAGGGGCTCCGCAAGCTGTCTGTAGAAAGAGCAAGCTTCGCCAAGGCCGAAGTAGAGAAATTGTTAAGGGACTGGCATCATTAGGGAGGTAGCCCATACCGAGTGGTTGGCTAACCCTGTTTTTGTAAGGAAGGACTCGAACAAATGGCGCATGTGTATTGACTTTACTTCATTAAATAAAGCATGCCCGCGAGACCCCTACCCGATGCCCCGAATAGATCAACTGGTGGATTCCACAGCCGGCTCCGAATTGCTAAGTTTCCTCGACGCTTATTCCGGGTATCATCAAGTCTGGCTGAAACGCGAAGACGAAGCCAAGACAAGCTTCATAACTCCTTCTGGAGTATTTTGCTATGTAAGAATGCCTTTTGGCCTTCGGAATGCCGGAGCCACCTTTTCACGTTTAATAGCTAAGGCTCTAGGTCATCAAATAGGCCGGAATGTCGAAGCCTACATGGATGATATTGTAATAAAAAGTGCTCAAAAGCACCAGCATAGCCTAGACCTAGCGGAAACATTTGAGAGCCTCCGAGCTTGTGGAGTACGCCTCAACCCAGAAAAATGTATATTCGGAGCCCAAGCAGGGAAGCTACTAGGGTACTTAGTTTCGAGCAGAGGAATCGAAGCTAGCCCAACGCAAATAAGTGCACTACAAAGAATGGCTCCGCCAGGAAATTTGAAGCAAATCCAGAAGCTAGCAGGAAGGCTCGCAGCCCTTAGCAGATTCCTGGCCAGGTCAGCAGAGCGAAGCCTCCCAATTTTCAAAGCCCTAAAGGGGTCCGAGAGCTTCAGTTGGACACCGGAATGCCAGAAAAGCTTTGATGACATTAAAAGCGTACCTCGGAAGCTTGCAACACTTACTGTGCCTCTCCTAGAAGAAACACTTCTCCTTTATCTTGCAGCAACAGGCTCCGCAGTAAGTGCAGTGCTGGTCCGGGAAGTTGAGCTTAAGGGAAAGCTGGTGCAGAACCCAGTTTATTTTGTGTCAGAAGCTTTGTCCGGAGCTAAGATAAGATACTTCGAGCTCGAGAAATTTGCTTATGCCCTAGTAATGGCCTCGCTGAAAGCTAAGACATTATTTTTTGGCGCATAACCTAATCGTTCCAATCTCGTATCCTCTGGGGGATATGCTTCGGAGCAAAGACTCTACAGGAAGGGTTGGAAAGTGGGCCGTCGAGCTAGCCCCCTTCGGAATCTCCTTCATGGCAAGAACAGCTATCAAATCGCAGAATCATAGCTGACTTCGTAGCAGAGTGGACTCCATCTGCCATTTGGGCCCTGGAGGAGCCCTCCGAAGGTTTATGGACAATATTTTCTGATGGAGCTTATCAAGCATCCGGTGTCCGGAGCGGGGGCGGTCATCATATCACCATCAGGGCAGAAGGCCATGTATTCTGCAAGCCTCAATTTTAAAACCACCAATAACATCGCAGAGTACGAAGGGGTTCTGCTAGGCCTCCGAAAGGCTAAAGCACTTGGAGCTGCAAGGATAATGATTAAGACAGATTCCCAAGTCGTCGCAGGGCATGTTGATAAAAGTTTTTAAGCAAAGAACCCGCATCTAGCATAATACCTTGAAGAAATCCGCAAGGCTGAAGCAGCATTCAAAGTATTCACTGTTCGGAGTATCCCTCGAGCAGATAATCAACTCGTAGATATTCTGGCAAAAGCTGTAGCTGGAGTGGTGGACCTCCCGGAGGGTGCTTTCTACGAAGAACTAATGCAGCCCGCAGCTAGCCATGTACCCTCTGCAGAAGTACTGTGCATTCCGACTACAGATTGACGGGCTCCGATTATGAGCATATTGCAAGATGGCATAGATCCTTCAGAAGGTCTGGATGCCCGAAGATTGCAAGCAAGAGCCCGAAATTACAAGCTTGTCAACGGAGTATTGTACAAAGCTGGCGTTGTCAAGATATACTTCGGGACATTCACGAAGGTTTGTGCGGAAGTCATCTGGCACCTCGTGCTCTAGCTGGCAAGACACTTTGGCAGGGGCTTTACTGGCCAACAATAGTGAGAGATGCAGAGGAGCTGGTTCGAACATGCCAAGGCTGCCAATGGATGGGCAGGCGAAGCCACCGTCCGCCAGTTCAACTTCAAGTTATTACCCCGGTATGGCCAATGGCTCGATGGGGCATGGACCTCATAGGCCCTTTTCCAATGGCAAAAGGTGGCTTGAAGTTTGCGGTAGTAGCAATCGAATATTTTTCGAAGTGGGTTGAAGCGGAGCCATTGACTGCTATCACCTTGAGGAACGTGCAAAAATTTTTCTGGCAGAACATTATATGCAGGTTCGGAGTGCCAAGGGAGTTGACAGTGGATAATGGAACCCAGTTCGAAGCTGACACATTCCAAGCATTTTGTGAAGAGCTGGGCATTAAGTTGTGCTTCGCCACGGTACGCCATCCACAGTCAAACGGAGCTGTCGAGAGAGCCAATGGGAACATCCTATCCGGTTTAAATCGAAGGATTGTGGGGCTGGCCAAAGGGCTGTGGGTCGAAGAGTTCCCCAAGATCTTGTGGTCCATTTGAACCACTCAACCAGATCCACAGGTTTTACCCCATTCAGACTACTCTTCGGAGATGAAGCCATGACTCCTACGGAGCTCAAGGGGGCTCCCTTCGTACGATGCAGCCCGGAGGCGAAGATGACAGAAACACTTCGCTGGACTTATCAGAAGAAACAAGGCTTCGAGCTGTTGCCAACCTGACGAAGTACCAGGGACAAACAAAAACATGGTATGCCCAAAGATAA